>JANJGN010000017.1:21057267-21218868 GCA_026770705.1 Isurus oxyrinchus
GTTCCATGCAGCTTTAATTAGTATTGAAGCACGTGGATTAATAAACAGCTACTGCTGACTCCAACAGCTAGAGCAGCATCCTCATGCTTTGTTTGTGCTGTATCTTGTGTATACATTAGCACTTACATACACAGATATATCCAGATCATCACCAACATACACAATCAGAAACACAGACACAAATACACCCACTCGGAAACAGTGACACAAATAGACACCCTCAGACACAGACACAAACACAGACTGAAACCAACACATACACACAGGGCAGAATGTTCCATCCTGGGGACTAAGTGCAGTGGCAGATGGGAACGTTGGTGTGATTTCTGTTGGGAGGTGAGACAAATTTTCACACCCGATTTTCTGCTTTTCAGTTCATTAATTATGCATAAACGAGGGTCTCGTCGAATCTTGTGGCGGGGCTGCAGTGAATTGCCCGCCTCACTGTTACCTCATGGGGTTCAAGTTCCCGGCGCCATAGTTAAACAGCACCCTCACAGGTTTTCACTCACTGCACGCCAGGTGTGTGTGAGCTTCTGCATTACCGTGACGACCAAATAAACCAAACCGTCCGTCCATTCACGATTCAGCGAGGCCTCCCGGAGATTCTCCTCCAGGCCGTCCAGAAAAGGCGGAAGTCCGCTTTCCGAGGGATGGGAGTAGGAGGCCCTCCCGCCTGACCTCGCCGACCTGAGAGGAGGTCGCCAGGGAGGTCAGCGCCTGTGGGAAACGAAAGAGGACCACCCTGTCGGGGCAGGGGCAGGATGAATGATCTGATCTGCTTCACCAGGGTAAATGAACCTTCCACTCACTCCAAATTCCCACTCATAAGGACATCAGGCATTCTAAGGGTTAGTGTGCACTGGGATGTCACACACGACCAGCAGATGGGACATCAGCACTGAATGTCTGCCAGCCACTTTACAATCACCATCTCAAGGTAAGATGCTGCACAAACGGTGTCTTAATCCCTAACTGTGGAGGGCTCAGCACACACAACAGGCATGCATGCTTCTGAACTGCTCCTTCATCCATAGTGCTCACAGCCAATTTATCTGTATTAATGTAGGACCAACTTGCCCACAACCAACTGGAGAGAGTGAAGACCAGAGGGAGAATCCCAGAACTGAAAATACTCTGCACCCATTAGGAGCAAATGACAGAGCTCGCTGCAAAGGGCAGGGATCGTTCCTGTACAGAAAGTGAGATCAGACTCCACCAACAAGACAGTGAGGATCCATCCAGTATACATTGGCCAGTATACATGTGAACAATGACTGTGAGTGACCTATAGTGTAGGAGCCTGCTTAGTCAATCACTAATTATCTCTCTTCCCTATTCCAGTTACCAGCAAGAAAAGGCGAAGGCCTTCCTCAAGCAAACGCCTCAGTCCCAGCCCCCAGACCACCTCTGATGAGGAGACAGCGGGCCTATTGCATGAAGACCTGTCACTGCGTTCACCTGCACCCTCCAGCAGCACAGATACACACACCTCGGTGGGTCCTAGTTCTAGAGTAGGCTCAGGGTCACAATCTGGTGATCATTTCATGGACACATGTCCACAGCAGGTGGAGGCAGTAACAGCTGAGGTCTCTGACACTCGGACGACTGCTGGAGACTAGGAGGCCCCTGCTGAGTCCGAGTCTGATGATGAGCCTCTGCAATCGGCCCTGAGAGAAATGTTGGAGATGCAGAGCCAGGCAAGGGAACATCAGGCAGAGCTGTCAGAGGCCGTCACCAGACTGGAACAAAGGATGGAGAAGTTTGTCCACATCCTGTCTGATGTCGTGACTTGGCAAGCAAGCGCACTGAAGTCTTCATGGGAAGAGTGACGGCTGCCTTGTTGACCCAGGATCTGCCGGATTTGCACTCAGATCTGCACTCCATCATTCTAGCCATGAGTACGTTGCAGCAGTGGCTAGGTAAGAGGGGTACAGGGTAACTCGACCTCCTTCCAGGTGCCCCTTCTCCGCAAGGAGTCAGGGAGGATCCCTCGGGCACCCAAAGGGAGGAAGAGAGCCAGCCAGATACCCTGGAGGCCTCCACAGTGCAAGGGTGTCCTGCCACTCTAAGTCCCCTCTGCCTGTGACCCCATCAACCCCAGCAGGTCAGGCCGAGGAGGGGGCACCTGCTCCAGAGCAGGAGACCCTTAGCAGGCCGGAGCCCTAGAGGCCTCGAGCTTCCAGAGGACGCCTGCCAAAGTCATCACAGGCAATGGGGCGTGGCAGTCAGCAGGTTGCCTCCACCTCTGGTGCAGATGTTGGGGCTGCACCTGGACTTAGTGGTAGAGTTGGGAAAGTTAAGACGTTTTGAATGCACAGTGGTGACATGGGAGTTCATTCACTGTATCTAATCTGCACTACTGTAAATATATTTTACATTTATCCCTCTTCAAGTCTCAGGTATTGAATGGCTAATCGACATGATGCAAGATCCTGTGTTCATTCAAGGATACAGAATGAACCCTCCCCCCTTCGCACCCCCACACCATCAGTTATCTCACATCTTGTCCTTCCATTTCTTTAAGTTTCGCTCAATTTCATCACAGTGAATCATTTTTTAAAAATATATTTTTAAAATTCATTTATGGGATGTGTGCTGGCTAGGCCAGCATTTATTGCCCATCCCTAATTGCCCTTGAGAAGGTGGCGTTGAGCTGCCTTCTTGAACCTCTGCTGTCGATGTGGTGTAGGTACACCCACAATGCTTTTAGGGAGGGAGTTCCAGAATTTTGACCCAGCGACAGTGAAGGAATGGTGATATATTTCCAAGTCAGGATGGTGAGTGACTTAGTGGGGGTCTTGCAGGTGGTGGTGTTCCCATCTATCTGCTGCCCTTGTCCTTCTAGATTGTCAGGAAGATATAATAATTCTCTTAATGTTATTAGAATTTATTGTAAAATAGTGGCATCTGCATCTATATGTGTCTATATCTGTCTTTGTATGTGTGTGTGTGAGTGTGTGTGTGTGTGAGAGAGAAACTTAATTGGATTGAAGGCAGCTGGTCTGAAGGCTTTGATGTAAACATGATAAACTTAGGGGAAGTTTAGAATGGAAAGACTAAAAGGACATTTGCATTTTTAAATTAACCAGGCTAGATTGTTTGCAAAAGAGGGAGTGAAACATTTCACCTAGCCAAGTGAAGTTTAGATTACTGGTAAACGTTAGTACTATGAGAGATTTTTATTACCAGAAAGGTAAAGTCCAAAGACATGGGGCAGAATTTTGCCCTCGGGTGGCATGCGGGCAGACAGCCAACCCCCGCCACCAAAACGGGGCCTGCCGCCATTTTGAGTGGGCGGGCCAATTAAGGCCCAGCCAGCGGCATTCCTGACGGGAAGCGCTATGTCTGAGGTAAAGTCCTGTCTCAGGGAGATTCGTGACAGGTAAGTAAAGTCTAAAAATAGATAAATATTGAAATTATTAACATGTCCCCCCCATGTGACAATGTCACACAAGATGGGACATGTTAATAATAAACACATAAAATGTATTAAATGTTTAAAAAACAGACATGAAACTTCATCCCGCCAGTGGATGAATTTTCATGAATAATCAGAAGCCCGCTGGGGCTCCTGGCCTGCCCACCAGCCTTAAGGTTGGACGGGCAGGTCTTTAATTATCTTAGTGAGCCTGTCAATGGCCTCAATTGGCCATTGTCAGGTTGGCTGTCCGCCCGCCTTCCTAAAAATTTAAAGGGACCGGGATGATGTTGGGGATTCCTCCCGACATCATTTTCCCCTTGGTGAGCGGGCCCCACCTCCAAATCACCGAGAGGAAAATCCTGTCCATAGTGAAACAGTGGGTATTTGCATTCAAAGGGGATAATATGTATAAAAGAGCGAAGTCTGTGTTTAAGGGTAGGCATTATTAAGAGCTAACAAGTGTGAAAAGCCTTCAGCATCTATGCCTCAAGCTGCTGTCTTCAAAGAACTGAAGTTAAGTAAACTCACTTTGAATTTGCCTGGTTCAGGGTATTGTGTATCACCCTGCCTGGGTCTGTTAAAATCTGTGTGTCTTACTGTTGCTTTAACAAAAGTGTAACTGGGAGTCAGATTAAGTAGGGGATTTAGAAACTATTATAGTAGTAACTTATGTTCGTAAAAATCACTTCTCTTATTAATAAATATTTAATCTAGCTTTATAGAAAGCTACAAGACTTGGTAGTCTTATCACTACTGAATTCAAGGCATGCCTCTCGAAATTTATACAAATAGCAAAACAAGTTGTGACAGTTATTTTGAGTTTCCCTCTGGGATTTGAGCAGCTCAGCATTTACCATTGGCTGTGCCATAACATAGTTGGGGGCTCTTTGCAGGATATATTTTAAATTCATTGATTGGGTTGGAGTTGGCGAATCTTAAGGTTATGAGTATGAGAAGCACTTTGAATTCAGGAGTTGGCGTGAGGTATTTTTGAAGCGATGAGACTGCAGTATGGCTTTGGCAGTTGCTAAGACTTGTCTGGGAGTTGAAGTTATAACTTTGGCTGGTGTATAAAAGGTAACTAAGGTTAAGTTAATGGAATTGGCAGATAAATTACAATTGGGTTTACATTCAGGCACAAAGAAAGTAGGTATAATTGAAGGTACAGCACACATTTACAGTTGGAAGTAATACCTGACACTAGTGAGTCACAGCTGGAGGTAGTGAGACTTCAGTTAGAAATGAAGATGTTTGAACTGGAACAAGCAATGGAAATGAAAAAAAACTTGAGCTAGAAACAATGGAAAAGGAGAGGGCAGAAAAAGAAAGAGAAAGGGCATTTCAAAGGGAGCAAGCAAAAAAGCAGGAGAAAGAAAGGAAGCTAGAGCTGGAATTCCAGGCAAGAGAGAAGGATAAAGAAAGAGAGGCAAGGGAAAGAGAGAAATAAAGAGAAAGGGAATACCAGCTTAAATGGCTGGAAGTTAAAAAAGCGATCTCAGACTCTGAGGAAAGTTCTGATGACGGAAAAACCTAACCTGAGACCCAGTGGGGAGATGTTTAAATTTGTAAAAGCGCTTCCAAAGTTTGGGGAAAGAGACGTGGAAGCATTCTTTATTTCATTTGAGAAGATAGCTAAACAAATGAAATAGCCACAGGAAAACTAGACATTGTTGTTACATTCCAAGTTGGTGGGTAGAGCACATGAGGTTTACACTTCACTGTCAGAAGAAATGTCAGTGAACTATGATGTGGTTAAAAAAAGGCTATTTGGAGTGCACATGAGTTGGTTCCTGAGGCACACAGGCAGAAATTTAGGAATATGAGATAACAGCCTGGGAAACATATATTGAATTTGAAAGATGTCATGAAGCTATTAATGTATAATATTATTGCGAAATATTTTTCTTTTAAAATACAGGTTAAGTCCATGGGTGTATTCTAAATGAACTAATGCCTGTTTGTCTAGGTGCTTTGATGTGTACTAATTTTGATATGTAAGAGAGATAGTGTGCATTTGCATTTTTTGAATGGGATATTCAAGAATTGGGGAATAAATGACACCTATATAGCAGCTACCAAGCAATATGTTTATATTACAAATATAATTGGTACTATGAAAGAGGCTTCATTGTTAAAAGGTAGAGTTAAAAGAGACTAGTTATACAATGAAAATTTATATTCAATCAGTGGTGGTAGGTATAACTTCAGCAGGTTTTGGGTGTGCAGGGCAGAGGCAATGTAAGATCAAAAGGCAGCTATAAGCCTCCAACTGGCTCCACAGGAACCAAAGTGAAAAGAACCTCATTTTGAATTCGTAAGGAGAAAATGCTTTGTCTGGTGTCTGGTTAAGTCTATAGGTTTTTATTGCCTAAATGGAGATTGGTTTGGGAATTTGTTAAAAGTTATGATAGTAGTAATTTGTAGCCATGTGTATATACATTTTAACCTGTGTAAATTAATAAAATGTTTCATTTAGTTTAATGTAAAACCTTGAGAACTGGTGGACTGATTCCTGAATTTAGGATATCAAACATGGTACTTAAAATTATAGGTTATGACAGTTATTTAAAGTTTCCCTCTGGGATTTTTAAATAACTCCACTTTACCAACTGCATTTGTCATAACAATTAGGGGCACGTCTGAGATAAATTATTTTTCTAATTCCTTGACTGATTAGGAATTGGCGAACCTTAAGCTTGTGAATGCAAGAGGCAATTTGAATCCAGGAGTTGGGAAGGTGCTTTTTTCAAGAAATGGTGAGACTGTAAGATGGCTTTGGCAATTGCTAAGACTTGTCTGGAAGTAGAAGAGATAACACTGAATGGGTTGGAGAGAATAACCAAAAGTAAGTTAACAGAGTTGGCGGATAAATTGCAGTTCGGGTTATCTGTGGGAGCAAGGAAATCTGATGTAGTTAAAAGTAAGGCACAGCATCTACAGATGGAAGTGAAACCTAACACTAGTGAGTCACAGCTGGGGGTAGTGAGATTTCAGTTACAAATGTACGTGCTAGAATTTGAACAAGCAAAGGAATTGAAAAAGCTTGAATTAGAAGCAAAGGTCAGAGAAATAAGCTTCTTAAAGGGAATTATAAATTGTGAAGATGGAGAAGAAGGAAAGAGAAAGCAAGAGAGAGAATTCCCACTGCGAATGTTGGCAGTTAGAAAAGAGGTGTCAGTAGGTGAGGAAGGATTTATCTCTCCAGTAGAACCCAGTGGGGAGATATTTAAATTTGTACAAACTCTTCCAAAGTTTGAGGAAAAATATATTGAAGCATTCTTTACTTCATTTTAGAAGCTAGCTAATCAGATGAAATGGCCAAAGGAGAACTGGACATTATTATTACAGTCTAAGTTGTTAGGTAGGGCATTTGAGATATGTGCTTTGCTTTCAGAAGAAACATCAGTGAATTATGATGTGCTTAAAAAGGCTATTTTCAGTGCAAATGAGTTAGTTCCTGAAGCATATAGGCATGAATTTAGGAATATGAGAAAACAACCTGAGTTTGAAAGAGCAAAACAAAGCAATTTTGACCGGTGGACACAAGCATTAAAAATAAAGGCAACCTATGCAGCGCTTAGGGAAGTAATTCCTTTGGAAGAATGTAAAGATTCAATCCCTTCAATAGTGAGAACTCATGTGGAGAAATAGAGGGTTGATTCCGTAAGACAAGCAGCAGAGATAGCTGATGATAATGAGTGAGTTCATAGAGCTACACCTTTTTTTCTATCACATTTTCAAATTGAAAAAGGATAAAAAGTGGGAATGTGAATGGAAGGCATGTATTCAGGGAAGAGAAGAAGTAGCTGGAAGTTCCCAGGAAGCTTTTTCTCATAACAAATAGGAAGGTGCAGAAGGTAGAAGTGGCATTCAAAAATTGAGGTGTTTTCATTGTAATAAAGCAGGGCAGATGAAGTCAGTGTGTTTGACATTGCAGGGAAAATCTGTAGCAAGTATTGGGGTACAGAAAAGATCTGGAAATAAAAGTACTGTGGGTTCTGAGGTTCAGGCACAGGAGAAACCAGGGGCAGCATTTTCCCATCGGTGAGTGGGTGTTGGGGCTCACTTGCTGATGCGTAAAACGATGCGCGGTGATGTCAGACAGCCATCCAGACATCACCACACGCCATTCAGATCCTCAGTTCAGTGGGCGCACAGTGGAATCGGCTGCACACCTGCCGAACTGTCAAAGCCTTATTAAGGCCATTTAAAAACTAATTAAAGTACTTAACTGAGCTGCCCATCCACCCTTAATGTTGGCGGGGGGTGGGGGTGGGGGGGGGGGGGGGGTGGTGTGGGGGGGGGGGGGAGGGGGCAGGCGAAAAGCCCAGGCGGGCTTCACATTTTTCATGAAGCCTCATCCACGGGCGGGATGAGGTTTCACGAAGGATTTATTAATTAAATAAAAAATTTTGAAAAAAATTAATTGACATATCCCAGCACATGTGACACTGTCACATGAGAGGACATGTTTTAAACATTTTTTTCCTTTATTTAAATTTTAAAACCTTAAACTGATCTCCCTGAGGCACGGTGCCTCAGGGAGATCGCTGCGCTCTTTTACGCGCATGTGCAAAAGAAAGAGCGCAGGGAGCCATTCAGGGAATCTCCCCCCGCCCCCCACCTCCACCCGCACAGGGAGTGGTCAGCACTTCCGGGCACGCGTCACGATGGCCGAGACTTAATTGGCCCGCCCACATAAATGGCGGTGGGTCCCCAATCGGGGGCACCGATCAGGTTTGCGCCCGCCCCCGCCCACCCCAGCATAACCCCCATGATGGGGGGGGGGGGATATTTCTGCCCCAGTGGTTTGTGTACAGGTGAAACAGGGAGAATCAGTGAAAGGTAAAGCAGTGGGTATGTGTTCACAGTTTACTCAAGAGAATTCTGAGGAGCAGATTGCAGAGATGTTTAAAGATTGTGCATGCGAAGGGAAAGTCTTTCCATGTGTACAGGGTGGAGTAGGTAAAGATGTTAAAATTTTAAGAGACACAGTGGCTAGTCAATCTTTAATGTTGTGGGATAGTGATAGTTGTTGTTCAAATGGAGTGTTGCAGGAGGAGGTTACAATAAGTGGGGTTCATGGAGATGCTAAATCTATTCCATTGTGGAAAGTAAATTTAAAGAGTAAATGGAAGAATAGTGAAATTATAGCTGGAGTGGTGGAGAAATTGTCCATTGCAGGATTTCAATTTATTCTGGGTAATGGTATAGCTGGATCGCAAATCTGGGTGATGCCTATGATAGTTGAGCAGCCTGTAGCAGTGTTTTCAAAAGAAGTGCTACAGAAGGAACATCCTGGATTGCTTCCTGATTGTGTTATAATGAGATCAAAGGCCCACAGGGAAGAACAAGATAAACAAGATAAGCAGGCAGTTCAAAGGCAAGAAGAAGGTGTTGAAATCCAGTTAGCTGGCACGGTGTTTGATAACATTGTTCAGGAGGAAGGAATGCAGGACAGTTCAGTTGAAATGTTTAACTCAAAGAGGTTAGTGGAGTTATAGAAAAATGATTTGCAATTAAAACAGTTATATCAGAAAGCTTATTCAGAAACATAAGCAAAATGAATTCCGGTATATTATTATCTTCAGGAAGGTATTTTAATGAGAAAGTGGCGGTCAGATCATGTCTCAGCAAATGAAAACTGGAGGGAAGTGCATCAGATTGTTATCCCATTATGGAATAGAAATGAGATTCTGAGGATTGCTCATGAAATTCCAATGGGGGTGGGGGGACATTTAGGAATTAGAAAAACACAGGAAAAGATACAGAAGTTCTTTTTGGTGAGGATTGCATGGGGATGTAGTAAAATTCTGTAGAACCTGTCATATATGTCAAGGAACAGGAAAACCACAGCAGTGATTAAGCTGGTGCCTTTAATCCCGATACCAGCGTTTGAATCAGGGTCATGGTTGATTGTGTAGGACCCTCCCTAAGACTAAAAGTGGAAATCAGTATTTACTGACAATAATGGATGCGTCAACCAGGTTTCCTGAAGTGATACCTTTAAGAAATATTACAACTAAGAAGATTGTGGAGGAGTTAATTAAATTCTTTATAAGGTATAGTTTACCTAAAGAAATACAATCAGATCAGGGGTCAAATTTCATGTTACAGCTCTTTAAGGAAGTAATGAACAGTTTGGGGATAAAACAGCTTAAGTCAGCAGTTTATTATCTGGAGTCACAAGGAGCTTTGGAAAGATGGCACAAACATTAAAAACTATGATAGGAGCATACTGTCGTGATTATGCACAGGGTTGGGATACGGGAATTCCGATTTTGTTATTTGCTATTAGGGACACTCCTAAAGCATTGACAGGTTTTAGCCCTTTTGAACTAGTTTATGGTCATGAGGTAAGGGGACCACTGAAATTGATTCATGAGAAATTGGTGGGACTACTCTCCTGGATTACGTTTCAAATTTCAGGGAAAGAACGAACAGAGCGTATGAGTTGGCTAGGGAACATTTAAAAATATCATAGCAAGTGATGAAAGTGAAAGCAGGTAAGAAAGCTAAAATTCACAGTTTTGTTTCTGGAGAGAAAGTACTAGTTTTGTTACCAGTATTAGGTGATTCACTAAATGCAAGATTTAGTGGGCTGTATAGTATTTGAAAGAAATTGAGTGAAGTAAATTATTTAATAAATACTCCAATAGAAGAAAGAAGCAGAGGCTATGTCATGTAAATATGCTTAAAAAGTACTTTGACAGTGAAGAGGAACAAAAAGAGATGTTAGTGATGGTGGATGATGAGAAAGAGGGAAAAGTGCAGGACTCTGAAATTGATTTTCCTCTAATCAAATTGGATAATGAAGGGGTGCTTGAAAAGTTAAATGAAATATTGTGTTACCTTCCAAGCAAGTGTCGGTGATTTGGAAAAGCTATTGTAGTCACACAAACCTATTTGTGGAAATAAGCTGAGAAAGACACACTTACCCTTACATGATGTAAATATAGAAATATCATCTTCAATGAGACAACAGCCTTATAGGTAAAATCCAGCAAAATTATCACAAGTACAAAAAGAAATTGATTTCACGCTTCATAATTAAGCTTCAAACATTGAGTCTAGTTGCAGTAACTGGAGTTTGCCTATTGTACTCGAACCAAAGCTGGATCGAACACAAAGGCTGTGTGTGGACTATCAAAAGGTGAATGTGGTGACAAAAGCGGATTCATACCCCATACCATGATTGAAAGATTGCATTGAAAAAGTAGGACAATTGAAATTTATCACAAAGATTGACTTGCTAAAAGGATATTGGCAGGTACTATTGTTGGAGAGAGCAAAGGAGATATCAGCTTTTGTGACTCCAAGTGGACTATATCAGTTTAAAGTCATGCTATTTAGTATGAAGAATGTACCTGCGACATTTCAAAGATTGACAAACAAAGTAATTGCGGATCTAAGCAACTGTGCTGTTTGTATTGATGATCTAATCGTATTCAGTCAGAAGGGGGAGGAGCATTTACAGCATCTGGAAAAATTATTTACCCGACTACAAGAAGCTAATTTGGTGGTGAATTTGGCTAAAAGTGAATTTGCAAAAGCACAAGTTACATATCTTGGCCATATCATTGGACATGGTAAGGTGGCTCCGAGAGATGTGAGAGTCAAGGCTATCGTGGATTTCCCAGTGTCTACAACAAAATGAGAAGTTTTGAGATTTCTGGGCATGAGTGGCTTTTACTGGAAATTTGTATCAAATTTTAGCCGAGTGGCTGCTCCACTGACTGAACTGTTAAAAAAGAACAAGAAACTTCAATGGACACAAGAGTGTTAGAAGTCATTCAATAGTTTGAAAACTGTTTTAACTCCGACACCAGTATTGAATTTTTTTTTCATTCATGGGATGTGTGCATCACAGGCTAGGCCAGCATTTATTGCCCATCCCTAATTGCCCTTGCTTAGAGGATATTTAATAGCCAACCACATTGCTGTGAGTCTGGAGTCACATCTCAGCCAGACCAGGGAAGGACAGCAAATTTCCTTTTCTAAAGGGCATTAGTGAACCAGATGGGTTTTTACAACAATTGTTTCACAGTCCTCATTAGACTTTTCATTCCAGATTTTTATTGAATTCAAATTCCACCATCTGCCTTGGCAGGACTTGAACCCAGGTCCTCCGAGAATTACTGTGGATATCTGGATTATTAACCCAGTGACAATACCACTATGCCATCACCTCCCCTAAATTATGCTAAGCATTTCAAGTTGGTCATTGACGCAAGCGATTTAGGCATTGGGGCTAGTACAAGAAGATGATACTGGAATTGAAAAACCGTTAGCGTATTTTTCACAGAAGCTGAATGTTGGACAGAGAAGGTGTTCAACAATCAAAGAAGAGACTTTGAATTTGGTGTTAGCATTGCAGCATTTTGAAATTTATGCTGCAAACAATTCATCAGAAACAATTGTTTATACAGACCATAATATTTTGAAGCGTTTTGACAAATTTCAAGACAAAAGTGCAAGGCTTTTCAGATGGAGTCTATTATTACAACCATTTAATCTACATAGTTTACATATTGCTGGAAGAGAAAACCTGTTTGCAGTTGTGTTATCAAGAGTTTGAAGCTTAAAAGAAAATGGGATATTTAAAAAAACCTGGATGCTGAACTGGAGTGATTTCTGTTGATACTAAGGACTTGCGTATTTATTTATTTATTTCTGTTAATGCATGCATCTGATAACATAATAGTGTAATAGGAGATGGTGTGAGATGGGTTACTCAAATGAAGCCACCTTTTAGAATTATGGCAGTTCATTTTCTGATAAGGAGGGGGATGTCATGAAGCTATTAATGTATAATATTATTGGGAAATATTTTTCTTTTAAAATAGAGGTTTAGCCTGTGGGCATGTCTAAATTGGATTAAAGCCAGCTAGTCTGGTGCTTTGATGTGTACTAATTTTGATATGTAAAAGAGATAGCGTACATTTGCAATTTTTGAATAGGACATTCAACAAAGTGGGGAATAAATTACACCTATATAGCAGCTACCAAGCAATATGTTTATATTACAAATAAAATTGATACTATGAAAGGTGGAGTTCAAAGAGGCTGATGATACAATGAAAATTTACATTCAATCAGTAGTGGTAAGTATAATTTCAGCAGTTTTTGGGTATGCAGGGCAGAGACAATGTGAGATCAAAAGGCAGCTGTAAGCCTCCAACTGGCTCCACAGGAACCAAAGTGAAAAGAACATCATTTTGAATTCATAAGATGAAAATGCTTTGTCCGGTGCTTGGTTAAGTCTATAGGTTGCTGTTGCCTTAATGGAGATTAGTTTGGGAATTTGTTAAAAGTTATGATAGTAGTAATTTGTAGCCATGTGTATATATATTTTAACCTGTGTAAATTAATAAAATGTTTCACTTAGTTTAATGTAAAACCTCGAGAACTGGTGTTCTGATTCCTGAATTAAGAGTCGCATCTCAAACATAACACTTCAAATTATAGGTTACGACAGTTGTTTAAAGTTCCCCTCTGGGATTTTTAAATAACTCCACTTAACAACTGCATTTGTCATAACAAAGAGTAGAATGAAGTAATTTTGACCAGTGGATATGGGCATTAAAGATAGAGACAACATCTTAGGGAAGTAATTCTTTTGGAAGAATTTAGTGGTTCAATTCCTTTGGTAGTGAGAACTCATGCGGAGGGACAAAGGGTTCAAATGGTAAAACAAGCAGCAGAGATAACTGATGATTATGAGTTAGTTCACAGAGCTAAGCCTTTTATTCATCGTCCTTTTAAATCAGAAAAGGATAGAAAGTGGGAAGGTGAAAGGAAGGTGGGTAGTCAGGGAAAAGAAGGAGTAAGTGGAAATTCACAGGAAGCTTCTTCTTGGAATAAAAAGGAAGGTGCTGAGGGTAGAGGGTAGAAAATTGATTTGCTTTCTTGTAACAAATTTGGACATACGAAATATGTGAGCTGGAAATGACAGAGAAAATCTGTTGGAATTACAGGGGTGCAGGAAAGCTCTTGAAGTAAAAGTACTGTGGATTCTGAGGTTCAGGCACAGGAAAAACCAGTGGCTTGTGCACAAGTAAAACAGGGAGAATCAATGATAAGTAAGGAAGTGGGAATGTGTTCACAATTTATCCAAGAGAATTTGGAGAAACAAACTATTTAGGAGCAAAAACTATTTAAAAAAGGGTATTTTTATGGAAGCTGAATGTGCAACAAAGAAGATATTCAATGATCGAAAAGGACACTTTGGGTTTGGTGTTGGCATTGCAGCATTTTGAGATTTGCATGGCAAATGATTCGTCAGAAACAATTATTTATATGGACCACAATCCTTTAAAGTTTCTGGACAAATTTCGAGACAGAAGTGCAAGGCTATTTAGATAGAATTTATTACTGCAACCATTCAATCTACAGATTATACATGTAGCAGGATGAGAGAATCTGATTGCAGCTGCATTATCAAGAGTTGAAGCTTAAAGGGAAAATTGGACAGTTAAAACCTGGACACTGAACTGAAATGATTCTGAAGTGATTCTGAAATGATGCAAAGGATTTGTGTAAATATTATGTTAATGCATGCACCTAGTAATGTAATAGTGTAAATATATAGGTAAGTATAGGAGATTGTATTAGATGGGTCAATGAAAATGAAGCCATCTTTTTAAATTATGTCGGTTCATTTTTTAATAAGGAGGGGGATGTCAGGAAGATATAATAATTCTCATAAGGTTGTTGAAATTTATTGTAAAATAGAGGTATTTGTGTCTACATGTGTGTGTGTTTGTGTATGTATGTGAGAGAGAGAGAGACTTAATTGGATTGAAGGCAGCTGGTCTGAAGGCTTTTATGTAACATGGTAAACATGGCGGAAGTTTAGAATGTAAGCTATAAAATGACATTTGCATTTTTAAATAAACCAGACTAGATTGTTTTCAAAAGAGGGAGTGAAATATTTCACCCAGGCAGGTGATGTTTAGAAACAGTGTGTTTATTTTTTTAAATATTGCTGGTAAACATTAGCACAATGAGAGAGTTTTATTATCAGAAAGGTAAAGTCCAAAGACATAGTGAAACAATGGGTATTTGCATTCAAAGGGGAAAATATGTATAAAGGAGTGAAGTCTCTGTGTGAGGGTAGGCATTATTAAGATCTAACAAATGTGAAAAGCCTTCAGCATCTATGCCTCAAGCTGCTGTCTTTAAAGAACTAAAGTTAAGAAAATTCACTTTGAATTTTACTAGTTCAGGGTATTGTGTATCACCTTGCCTGGGTCTTATAAAATTTATCTGTGTTACTTTTACCTTAATGAAAATGTAACTGGGAGTCAGATGAAATAGGGGATTTAGAAATTATTATAGACATAAGTATGTGCTTAAAAATTATTTCTCTTATTAATAAATGTTTAATCTAGTTTTATAGAAACCTATAAGACTTGGTGGTCTTATTACTACTGAATTCAAGGCATGCCTCTTGAAATTTATACAAATTGCAATACAAGTTGTGTCAGTTATTTCAAGTTTCCCTCTGGGATTTGAGCAGCTCAGCATTTACCATCATCTGTGCCATAATAAGATGGTAGTGGTCGTGGGTTTGGAAGGTGCCATGTAAGGAGCCTTGGTGAGTTCCAGCAGTGCATCTTGTAGGTGGTACACACTGCTGCTACTGTGCATCGGCAATGGAGGGAGTGAATGTTTGTAGATGTGGTGCCAATCAAGTGGGCTGCTTTGTCCTGGATGGTGTCAAGCTTCTTGAGTGTTGTGGGAGCTGCACTCATCCAGGCAAGTGGAGATTATTTCATCACACTCCTGACTTGTGCCTCTTAGATGGTGGACAGGCTTTGGGGGATTAGGAGGTGAGTTACTTGCTGCAGGATTCCTAGCCTCTGACCTACTCATGTAGCCATAGTATTTATGTGACTAGTCCTGTTCAATTTCTGGTCAATGGTAACCCTGAGGATGTTGATAATGGGGGATTCAGTGATGGTAATGCCATTGAACATCAAGGAGTGATGGTTACATACCCTCTTGTTGGGGATGGTCATTTCCTGACACTTTGTGTGGCGTGAATCTTATAGCTATGAGGTTGTCATGGGCACATCTTCCACGTCGCGCTGTAAGAAATTGGGGTTTTGAATAAACAGCTATTTTCTGTCTAATATAAAAAGTTTATAGGGTTTTCTAAACAGCATTGATTCTCTCTCTGGAAAGAGGGTGCTGACATTCCTACACTGGTAGAATGGCGTCTTCTGAACCCCTTATCTATGCAAGCGTTTAGAAAGGGCCAGGATATGTCCCTCAGCAAGATGTAAACCAAACAGCTGACCGCGAGCAGGGTAACGCACAAGGTGGGGACGGGTGGGATGTGGTAACCTCCCTGACGTTCGGAGTACCTGTCCTGTGTCCAGGGTGACACACTAAGGGGATGGGGCGCGGGGGGTGTGGTAACCTCCCTGACGTTTGGAGTACCTGTCCTGTGTCCATTGGGAAGAATAGTTTGAATAGGTGATTGACACTGGATAAGCTCCCACCATCCTCCCCGCACCCAAAAAGGATAATTATAGGTAGGTCCTGCTGAGGGATCGCATTCGGCTGAGGTGCTGGTGAGGTGACCATGCTCGTTGGGCTGCCTTCTTCAGAGGGAATATGGACCAGAGGAGGACAAGGAAGATCGAGAGATTGAGGGAAGAGTTTGCTAACACTTTGGCTAGAGAGCGGAATGCTATTCTCACAAGCAGTTATGGGCCGTATACATTTTTTTCTGTCTAATTAGTTAATGTATCATATCTAAACTGTTTTTTCTTAATAAATTCAATAAATATCTAATACTTTCATACAAATAGCTGACTGCCGACTCAGGTATCTGAGGCCCCGAGCCCCAAACCCTTACAGTGCCCGTGCAATGGCATCCTCATGTGGCTCATCTGAATCCTCGGCCTCTTCAAATTCACCCCATTCAATGTCCTCCTTGTCTGAGGAGATGTCTAGCTCCTCCATGTCTCCCTGTGGCAACACATCCCCCCTTTGCAGTGCTAGGTTGTGCAGGGCACAGCAAACAATGACGATGCAGGACACCCTCTGCAATGAGTATTGGAGAGAGCCTCCCTAATCAGTCCAAACATCGGAAAAGTATCTTCAAGAGGCCATTATTGCTCTATTAAGGACCTTTTGCCTGAATGTGCAGCCTTATATCTCTCGTCAGATGCATTCTGTGGGCAATGAACGGGTGTCATTAGCCGTGTCTTCAGGGGACACTCCTTATCACCAAGGAGCCAACCCGCTGAGCACCGAGGGCCCTCAAAGATCTCTGGTGCCTGCAAGTGACTCAAAATGTACGAGTTGTGTGAGCTCCCCGGGTACTGAGCACAAACACACTGGACCTGCTTTCTGTGATCACAGATGAGCTGGCCATTTAGACAGTGAATATGACAGGCTGCTGCTAGGCAGCTCTCAAGGCCGCATGTGTGAAGTTGATGATGCCTTGCACTGCAGAAAGCCTGAGATCGCAGTGAATCCCACAGCCCTGACAGCCTGGCTTGTTTCATCCATGCGGAACTGCAGGGAATAATGAGCTTTATTGAAAAGGACGTCTGTCACCCCTTGTTTGCATTTGTGGTTCGCCGATTGTGAGACTCGGCAGAGGGTCCCCAAAGGAGCCCTGAAAGGATCCACAGGCAACTAAAGTTCAGTGTAGTGGTAACCTTAAGAACTTTGAATAGCCTCCCAGTTCATGCAGCCTGAGTTCCTCAGGGAGAATATGACAAATATAAGCTACCACCTCCCCAGACCAGCCAGGGTGTCTGCGGCTCTGTCTTTCACTCACTTCCATGTAGTAGCTGCGCCTTGGTCATGCCAAAGCTCTTTGTGGATTTTGCCCCTCCTCATCAGCACCCGGGTCTTTGCTGGCTCTTCCTCGTCAGGGCGATAGTCTTCCCTGAGCTTTGCCGATTGGTGACGGGCTTTTCTTCTCCTCCTTCTACTCAAAGCTCTCAAGAAGGCAGCACTGGCTGCAGCCTGCACTCTCCAGTCCTCCTTGTTTCTGTGAACAGGTACAGTTGAGTAACCAATGGTAATAATTCCTGTGGAATTGTCTCCCTCCACATACAAGGCAGGAATGCAGCCTTTGACCTTCAGTCAGCCTGCACATCGCACACCTTGCCTGCCTGTGCCCAGCCTTGGCGCAGCATGTGAGACAGGCACCCGAAATCGTGCAGCAAGCGCTGTTATCGGGAGGTGACAGAGCGGCAACGGCCCTCAAAGTTGTTGATGGGCTGAAGCTGGCCAGGTGCACGCCACCTATATACAGTCAGGAAACAGACTGTTCGAATTATCCCCAGATGGGGTGCTTCATTTGGAGTGGGGGGGTGGGGGTTAATTCTGGCAAGTTGGCCTTTTAATGAGCATTCATGAGATGCAAATGAATGCAAATGAGGTTCCTGACATAGATCAGTGGGAAACCCGACCTGGCTTTAACCCACCTTAGATCCACAGAAAAGTAACAGCACAGAAGGAGGCCATTCGGCCCATCTTGTTCATGCCAGCCCAAGAACACCCAGGTGCCCTTTCTAATCCCACCTTCCTGCACTGGGCCCATAGCCCTGCAGCTTACAGCACTTAAGGTGTAGATCCAGGTACTTTTTAAAAGAGTTTAGAGTTTCTGCCTCTACCACCAACTTGGACAGTAAATTCCAGACACCCACAACCCTCTGCGTAAAAACATTCTTCCTCATGTCTCCCCTACACCTTCTGCCGCTTATCTTGAATCTATGGATTCAATTGAATCTGGTTCTAGAATTCTCCATCAAGGGAAACAATTTTATCCTGTCCACTCTATCTATTCCCCTCATAATTTTGTACACCTCAATCAAGTCACCTCTCAGCCTTCTTTGTTCTAAGGAAAATAACCCCAACCTATCCAATCTCTCCTTTCAGCTACACTTTTCTAACCCTGGCAACATTCTTGTAAACCTCCTCTGCACTCTCTCCAGAGCTAATCCACCCTTCCTATAATGTGGTGACCAAAACTGCACACAATACTCCAGTTGTGGCCTCACCAGTGTTTTATACAATTCCAACATTAAATCCTTACTTTTATATTCATTACCTCTACCAGTGAAAGAGAGCATTCCATATGCCTTCTTTACAACCTTGTCTACTTGAACTGCTGCCTTCAGGGACCTGTGTACTTGTACACCAAGATCTCTCACTTCATCTACCCGTCTTAGTATATTCCCATTTATTATGTAATCCTTGTAACTGTTTGACCTCCCTAAATGTATGACCTCATACTTCTCAATGTTTAAATCCATCTGCCACTTTACCACCCACTCCACCCACCCATCTATATTGTTTTGGAGATTATGGCTATCCTCTACACAATCCACTACTCGTCCAATCTTTGTGTCAGCTTCAAAGGTGGGAGAACAAACTTCCTAACTAATTTCCAGTCAGCGGGAAACTGACATTTTCCATCAAGCTAAATTTAGTACCCCCGCCCGCCACAATTCCCACTGCAGGTGGGGGTGGAAAATTCCACCCACAGGCTCTTGCACACACTCACAGACACAATATCACACAGACACAATGACAAACACACGCACAATGACACACAGACACAATGGCACACTGACACAATATCACAGGCAGACACTAACAGAATCATAGTCATATTATCACACAGACACAATGACACACAGACACAATGACACACAGACACAATGACACACAGACACAATAACTAACAGACAGACACTAACAAACAGACAGAAACCAATACAGGTACAAATAACACAAAGACAAGGACAGGAGCAGAGTAGACCATTCAACCCTGCGAGCCTGCTCCACTGTCTGGTTCATGGCTGATCTGATTATGACCCTAACAACACTTTCTGCCTGTCCCTCATAACCCTTGACCTCCTTGTCGATCAAAAATCTGTCTAACTCAGACTGCGCTGCTCTCTGGGGAAGAGAATCCCAAAGACTAATGATCCTTTGAGAGAGGGACTTTTTCATCTCTGTATTTAATGGGAAACCCCTCAGTTTTAAACTGTGTCCTCTAGTTCTGGTCTGTCCCACAAGGGGAAACATCCCTCTCAGCATCCACTCTGTCAGAGACCCCTCAGGGTTTTATATGTTTCAATAAGACCACCTTTCATTCTTCTAAACACCAATGGATTCAAGCCCAACCTGTCCAACCTTCCCTCATAAGATAACCCCTTCATCACAGGAATCAGCTGAGTGAACCTCCTCTGAACTGCTTCTAATGCAATTATATCCTTTCTTAAGTAAGGAGACCAAGATTGTACACGGTACTTCAGATGCAGTGTAACTAATGCCCTGTACAGGTGTAGTTAAACTACTTTTATATTCCATTCCCCTTGCAGTAAACGCCAACACCCCATTTGCCTTCCTAATCACTTGCTGTACCAGAATACTAACTTTTCCTGATTCAGTTACCAGGACACCCAGATCCCTCTTTACCTCAGAGTTCTGCAATCTCTCTCTATTTAAATAATATGCTGTTTTTTTATTCTTCCTGCCAAAGTGAACAAGTTCACATTTTCCCACATTATACTCATGCTGCCACATTTTTGCCCACTCACTTAACATGTCTACATCCCTTCACAACCCTCTACCTCTTCTTGACAATTTAACTTCCTACCTCTACAACCTGCATTTACATGGGGAGAGAAGCAGAGTCAACAGGTGGAGTATACGTACCTGATGGAAGTCCAAGCTGCCGGCTAGAAAGGTGGGAGAGAAGCAGAGCCCCCATCCAGCAGCCTCTCCGCCCAAGTAAATTCCCCCTGCCACCAAACCCTCCCCAGGGAGGCCATTAAATTCTGTCCAATGTTTCGGGTCAGGATGAGGCTTTGTCAGCTGCTCGGGCTCTGATGAAAGGTCACAACCCGAATCGTTAACTCTGTTTCTCTCGCCGCAGATGTGGCCGGGCCTGCTGAGTATTTACAGCGGTTTCTGTTTTTTATTTCAGATTTCCAGCATCTGCAGGAATTTGTTTTTGCATTAACATGCCACATTTAACACAACCCTATTCCCTGCTTCCTATCTCTGAACCAACTCTCTCTCCGCCCCCAATGATGACCATTCCTCTGGCACCTTGTCAAATGCCTTTTGGAAATCCAGCTATGCTGCATCTCCTGCTTCCCTTTCTCCACCCTGATTGGGCAAGATTTTTTGGGAAGGTGGGGCTTCCGAACAGAAACTGTGGAGGGAAGTAGAATGTGGTTGACTCTTAAATGCCCTCTGAACAAGGGCAATTAGGGATGGGCAATAAATGCTGGCCTGGCCAGAGATGCCCACATCTCATGAACGAATAAAAAAACAGAATCCTGAATTACTTTGAGGAGGAAAGTGGAGAAATAATTGGAAAAGATAATTGCTGGAAGTGTGAAGACAGGGCAGGTGATTGGGACTGAGTTACTAACTCTGTCAGAGAGCTGTAAAAAGCACAATGGGCCGAGAGAACTCTGATTCTGGGAGGGGAAGTAATGAGTTAGCAAAAGTGGGGGTACAGGGTGTGTGCGATGGTTGAGATTTTGGGAACTGAGGAGGGGCAAGAGAGAATATCGAGGAGGAGGCTGAGCATTGATAAAGTACAAAGACAGGACAGGTTGCACAGAAAGAGAAAAGGAGGGAGAGAGTTTGCATACAGTAAGAGGAGAAGAATTGCCTATCAGAGAAGAAGTGAAGTTGCTGTACAAACGATGGATGTGTTAGCTTTCCTGCACACACTGTGAGGAAACTATGAAATCACCTGGGGAAAAACAAAAGCACTCCTGCACCAGTCACTGACAGCAATTCTAAATCACAATGATCTCACTCTCAATGGGCCTCGAACTCTTCACCGAACTTAATTAGTGTGACCAACATTACCAGAAAGGACGATCATTATTCCACCTTTACCCACTGAGTGCTGTAAATGTAAAGGAGCTTACACTGAGAAACACACGGACCAGTACATACCACAGAGGGAGTGTAGAGGGAGCTTTACTCTGTATCTAACCATGCGCTATATGTGCCCTGGGAGTGTTGGGGACAGTGTAGAGGGAATTTTACTCTGTATCTAACCCCGTGCTGTACCTATTCTGGGAGTTTTTGATGGGGCAGTGTAGCGTAGGCTTTACTCTGTATCTAACTCTGTGCTGTACCTGTCCTGGGAGTGTTTGATGGGGACAGTGTAGAGGGAGCTTTACTCTGTATCGAACCCCGTGCTGTACCTGTCCTGGGAGTGTTTGATGGGGACAGTGTAGAGGGAGCTTTACTCTGTATCGAACCCTGTGCTGTACCTGCCCTGGGAGTGTTTGATCGGGACAGTGTAGAGGGAGCTTTACTCTGTATCGAACCCCGTGCTGTACCTGTCCTGGGAGTGTTTGATGGGGACAGTGTAGAGGGAGCTTTACTCTGTATCTAACCCCGTGCTGTACCTGTCCTGGGAGTGTTTGATGGGGACAGTGTAGAGGGAGCTTTACTCTGTATCTAACCCCGTGCTGTACCTGCCCTGGGAGTGTTTGATGGGGACAGTGTAGAGGGAGCTTTACTCTGTATCTAACTCCGTGCTGTACCTGCCCTGGGAGTGTTTGATGGGGACAGTGTAGAGGGAGCTTTACTCTGTATCTAACCCCGTGCTGTACCTGTCCTGGGAGTGTTTGATGGGGACAGTGTAGAGGGAGCTTTACTCTGTGTCTAACCCCGTGCTGTACCTGTCCTGGGAGTTTTTGATGTTCTAATCTTCTGAATTTGCTGATCAGAAACTATCATAAGAACAGGATTCCTACAGTGTCCTCAGCCTACTGCATCTCACTGTAAATCATTCTCCTGAGATTCCCAAAGGTGTTCATCTCCTTTCCTCTCTCCATTTCTGCTTTCTGAGCCTTTTCCAAAATTTGACATCGAATTCAGCCTCACCATGGTCTGTGCCTTTCAATTTCATTCTGCTATTTTCTATCTTGTTTCTCTCATTCACTCTGAGCAATTGCTGGTCAACATGGGTTTCTAATGAAACATGACATGACTGACTGGCTGGGAGCATCAGATAATGTGACGCAGTCCCAGGTCCAGCCAGCAGGTGACACCAGAGTGACAACTGGGACTTCATTCTGTCCAAATAATGATTCACTCAATGTGCATGGGGCCTCTCCTGGGTCTGATTTGTATAGTTTAATTTTAAATTAATTCTCACTAAGTTTATAAATTACAATACAGAGAAGAGAGATTGGAGGAGGGAACAGCAGGTCCAGGGGAGAGTTAATCACTTAATTAGTACCTTGCCCTAGTGAAGTCGATCAGTTTGCTGGTGAGGTAAGGGCACACTGGCTCTCAAGTGTTTATTCATTCACGTCAGGGTTAGATGGAAGAGCTGTGTATGTCTGATTTCTGCTGTCAGAGTGCAGGGGATAGTATGAGATATTAAACACATCTATCATAACAGCACTGTTAGCGGGATCTTGCTGTGCACAAATTAGCTGCTGAGTTTCCGACATTACAACAGTGAGTACATTCAAAAATGCTTCCACAATCAGTCAGCACTCTGGGACTTTAGACAAACAAGTCTATCTGTTCTTTTTCCAGTCAAACAACATTCTCATTAATATGGAACCGTGTAGAGGGAGCTTTACTCTGTATCTAACCCCGTGCTGCACCTGTCCTGGGAGTGTTTGATGGGGACAGTGTAGAGGGAGCTTTACGCTGTATCTAACCTCGTGCTGTACCTGCCCTGGGAGTGTTTGATGGGGACAGTGTAGAGGGAGCTTTACTCTGTATCTAACTCCATGCTGTACCTGTCCTGGGAGTGTTTGATGGGGACAGTGTAGAGGGAGCTTTACTCTGTATCTAACCCCGTGCTGTACCTGCCCTGGGAGTGTTTGATCGGGACAGTGTAGAGGGAGCTTTACTCTGTATCTAACCCCGTGCTGTACCTGTCCTGGGAGTGTTTGATGGGGACAGTGTAGAGGGAGCTTTACTCTGTATCTAACCCCATGCTGTACCTGCCCTGGAAGTGTTTGATGGGGACAGTGTAGAGGGAGCTTTACTCTGTATCTAACCCCGTGCTGTACCTGCCCTGGGAGTGTTTGATGGGGACAGTGTAGAGGGAGCTTTACTCTGTATCTAACCCCGTGCTGTACCTGTCCTGGGAGTGTTTGATGGGGACAGTGTAGAGGGAGCTTTACTCTGTATCTAACCCCATGCTGTACCTGCCCTGGGAGTGTTTGATGGGGACAGTGTAGAGGGAGCTTTACTCTGTATCTAACCCCATGCTGTACCTGCCCTGGGAGTGTTTGATGGGGACAGTGTAGAGGGAGCTTTACTCTGTATCTAACCCCATGCTGTACCTGCCCTGGGAGTGTTTGATGGGGACAGTGTAGAGGGAGCTTTACTCTGTATCTAACCCCATGCTGTACCTGCCCTGGGAGTGTTTGATGGGAACAGTGTGGGAGGTTCCCAGCATTAATCTGACTCTCTCCTAATTAACTAAATCCTGATTCTTGCCCAAGGCATATTTGAAAAACCAGCAGGAGGTTGCTCATTTCCCACAGAGCCCCAGCCAGATATATATTGCTGGTAGTAAAAAGATTCAATTTAGTATTTGCAGTGGATTTATGGGATCTCTTTTTAATAGCTGTCCAGTCTTAACACATTTCAGCTGTAGAAATAAATAAATATTTAAAACATCTTGCATTTAAAACTGATGATTTAATGTAATTGAGAAATGCATGGAGCAGAGATGTGTCAGATAGTTCTGTGCTGCTATCAATTATACAAAGCAGGAACACACTGAAGGTTTCCTTGTGCAGGCTTGCTCTGGGTAATCACAGCCATTTCACTGATTGAAACAGTATAACGAGCTGTGAGATATAAATTATATTTTTATTATGTTTTTCATTGTGGCTGCAGTTGATAATGGGGCATCTGTTACCTTTAATGTCAAGAATTGTACTGGCATTATACAGGTTACTGCAATGGGAACCCAGAGAAGAAACAGAACCAAGGAGGTGGGGGGAGAAGTGGGGGGGGGGGGCTGCAAAGGGAGAGGAGGGTGGAGAGAGCAAGGGGGGACAGAGAGTCGCAGAGGGAGAGGCGACGGGAAGGGAGGGTGAGAAGAGGAGACAGGAGAGGTGGAGGGGATGATCAGAGAATAAGCGGGGGGGAGAAAGGAGGGTGACACGAGGGCCGAGGGGTAGTGAGTAGATTGTGGGTGGTCGCCCAGGGGCAAATATGGGTAGGTGGAATTGGGGGATATTGGGAAAAGGTGGGTAGTTGGGATTGGGGAATATGGGGTGGGATTGGAAGATTGGCTTTTCGAAAGTTGATAGAGATTTTGGACTAATGGCCTTTACTTGTTACTAATAACTTGCAGCTGAATGCGTTTATTTTACTCTGCAGCATGGGTCTTCCTCACTAAGGTGTGCTAAAGGATGGCCCTATGCAGCACAGGTTCCCCCCTCCTCAACAACCAGGAATCTTGACATTGAGTCTCAGAAGCAAGTTTGGAAGAATATGCTGATCGGCTGAGAAGAGAGAGGGGTGGAGGATATCCATGTGGTACATAAATACCAGCATGGACTGAATGGGCCGAGTGACCTGTTTCTGTGCTGTGCTGATGTAATTCTATGTGAAACAAGCCCCTGTGCTATAGAACTCTACTGAGTTCGGTATCAGCCTGAATGAGGCAGCATGATGTTCTCTGCAGAGCTGACGCAGGACTGCGGGCTGAGTGAGGTGATGTTGATTATGGGGAAGGGGCTCCTGGTTTATTGCGATAATTAGGTGTTTGCTCCCTTCCTCCCACACTCTGTCCCCTCTGCTCTGACCTCGGGCGGTCTGAATGAAGCTTATTCATCGAAGATTAACCGCAATATTGTAAAACTCTTAAGGAACAGACAGTACAAGACACAGTGCGTCTGTGATTTCAAGTGTGAATCAATCACAAGAGCGAATTTCTCAAACCTCAGCCTCGAAAATGTTTGTGCTGAAGTTGGATGGTCTGGAGAAGGTTTATTCACTGTTTCTGGGATTTCTCAAAGTCAATGAGACAGAGATTCAGTGATGTAAAATAACTTGATGAAAGCATAAGCGAGCGCCAACATTCTCGCTGGGTGGGAGACAGTTCGAGAGGAGATGCCAAGCGGACTTTTGAAAGTGTTGTGGAAAAAAGTGTTATTGTCATGGAGATGTGACCATAACTAGTGTCCAGGCTGATAGTGGTAAATATTACACACAGTCTCCAGGCTGAAAGGGGTAAATATTACACACAGTCTCCAGGCTGATATGGGTAAATATTACACACAGTCTCCAGGCTGATATGGGTAAATATTTCACACAGTCTCCAGGCTGATAGGGGTAAATATTACACACAGTCTCCAGGCTGATATGGGTAAATATTACACACAGTCTCCAGGCTGAAAGGGGTAAATATTACACGCAGTATCCAGGCTGATATGGGGAAATATTACACACAGTCTCCAGGCTGACAGAGGTAAATATTACAAACAGTCTCCAGGCTGATAGGCGTAAATATTTCACACAGTCTCCAGGCTGATAGGGGTAAATATTTTACACAGTCTCCAGGCTGATAGGGGAAAATATTACACACAGTCTACAGGCTGATAGGGGTAAATATTACACATAGTCTCCAGGCTGATAGGGGTAAATATTACACGCAGTATCCAGGCTGATATGGGGAAATATTACACACAGTCACCAGGCTGAAAGGGGTAAATATTACACACAGTCACCAGGCTGAAAGGGGTAAATATTACACACAGTCTCCAGGCTGACAGGGGTAAATATTACACACAGTCTCCAGGCTGACAGGGGTAAATATTTCACACAGTCTCCAGGCTGATAGGGGTAAATATTACACACAGTCTCCAGGCTGATAGGGGTAAATATTTCAAACAGTCTCCAGGCTGATCGGGGTAAATATTACACACAGTCTACAGGCTGATAGCGTTAAATATTACACATAGTTTCCAGGCTGATAGGGGTAAAAATTGCACGCAGTATCCAGGCTGATATGGGGAAATATTACACACAGTCTCCAGGCTGAAAGGGGTAAATATTACACACAGTCTCCAGGCTGACAGGGGTAAATATTACACACAGTCTCCAGGCTGATAGGGGTAAATATTTCACACAGTCTCCAGGCTGATAGGGGTAAATATTACACAAAGTCTCGAGGCTGATAGGGGTAAATATTACACACAGTCTCCAGGCTGATAGGGGTAAATATTTCACACAGTCTCCAGCCTGATACGGGTAAATATTTCAAACAGAATCCAGACAGATAGGGGTAAATACTTCACATAGTCTCCAAGCTGATAGGTGTAAATATTTCACTCTGTGTCCAGGATGATAGGGGTAAATATTTCTCACGGTGTCCAGGCTGATAGGGTTAAATATTTCACACACTCTCCAGGCTGATAGAGTAAATATTTCACACAGTACCTAGGCTGATAGGGGTAAATATTTCACACAGTGTACAGGCTGATAGGGGTAAATATTTCACATTGTCTTCAGGTTGATAGGGGTAAATATCTCACACAGTATCCAGGCTGCTAGGGGTAAATATTTCACACAGTATCCAGAATGATTGGGGTAAATATTTCATACATTATCCAGGCTGATGGGGTACATATTTAACACAGTCATCATGCTGGTAGGGGTAAATATTGCACACAGTCTCCAGGCTGATAGGGGTAAATATTTCACACAGTACCTAGGCTGATAGGGGTAAGTATTTCACACAGTCTTCAGGCTGATAGGGGTAAATATTTCACACAGTCTCCAGGTTGACAGGGGTAAATATTACACACAATCGCCAGTATGGTATGGGTAAATATTTCACAGAGTGTCCAAGCCGATAAGGGTAAATATTTCTGGCAGTATCCAGGCTGATAGGCGTAAATATTTCACACAGTGTCCAGACTGATAGGGGTAAGTATTTCACACAGAGTTCAGGCTGATAGGGGTAAATATTTCACACAATGTCCAGGCTGATAGGGGAAAATATTTCTTACAATGTCCAGTCATATAAGGGTAAATATTTCACACAGTATCCAAGCTGAGAGGGGTAATTATTTCACACAGTATCCTGACAGATAGGGGTAAATATTTCATACAGTATCCAGGCTGATGGGGTAGATATTTCACATAGTCTTCAGGCTGATAGGGGTAAATATTTCACATCGTATACAGGATGATAGGGGTAAATATTTCACAAAGTATCCAGATTGATAGGGGTAAATATTACACACATTCTCCAGGCTGATAGGGAAAATATTTCACTCAGTGTCCAGGCTCATAGCGGTAATAATTTCACAGAGTCTCCAGGCTGATAGGGGTAAATATTACACACAGTCTCCAAGCTGATAGGGGTAAATATTTCACACAATACCTAGGTTGATAGGGGTAAATATTTCATAGAGTCTCGAGACTGATAGGGGTAAATATTTCACGCAGTCTCCAAGCTGATTGGGGTAAGTATTTCACACAGTCTCGAGACTGATAGGGGTAAATATTTCACACAGTCTCCAAGCTGATTGGGGTAAATATTTCACACAGTCTCCAGGCTGATAGGGGTAAATATTGCACACAGTGTCCAAACTGATAGGGGTAAATATTTCACACAGTCTCCAGGCTGATAGGGGTAAGTATTTTAATCTGTGTCCCGGATGATAGGGGTAAATATTTCACACGGTGTCCAGGCTGATAGGGGTAAATATATCAATCTGTGTCCCGGATGCTAGGGGTAAATATTTCACACAGTGTCCAGGCTGATAGGGGGAAATATTTCAATCTGTGTCCCGGATGATAGGGGTAAATATTTCACACGGTGTCCAGGCTGATAGGGGTAAATATATCACACAGTCTCCAGGCAGATAGGGGTAAATATTTCAAACAGTCTCCAGGCTGATAAGGGTAAATATTACACACAGTCTCCAGGCAGATATGTGTAAATATTACACACAGTGTCCAGGCTGATAGGGGTAAATATTTCACACAGTCTCCAAGCTGATAGGGGTAAATATTTCAGACATTCCCCAGGATGATAGGGGTAAATATTTCACAAAGTCTCCAGGCTGATAGGGGCAAATATTTCACACGGTCTCCAGGCTGATAGGGGTAAATATTTCACGCGGTCTCCAGGCTGATAGGGGTAAATATTTCACACAGTATCCAGGCTGATGGGGGTACATTTTCAAATGGTATCCAGGCTGATAGGGGAAAACATATCACTCAGTATCCAGGCTGATAGGTGTAAATATTTCATACAGTCTCCATGCTGATAGGGGTAAATATTTCACACAGTATCCAGGCTGATATGTGTAAATATTTCCCTCTGTGTCCAGGATGATAGGGGTAAATATTTCACACAGTGTCCAGACTGATAGGGGTAAATATTTCACACATTGTTCAGGCAGATAGGGGTAAATATTTCACACAGTCTCCAGGCTGACAGGGGTACATATTACACACAATGTCCAGGCTGATAAGGGAAAATATTCCTCACAAAGTCCAGTCACATGGGGGTAAATATTTCACACAGTATCCAAGCTGAGAGGGATAATTATTTCACACAGTATCCAGACAGATAGGGGTAGATATTTCACACAGTTTCCATGCAGGTAGGGGTAAATTTTACACACAGTCTCCAGGCTGATAGATTAAATACTTCATACAGTATCCAGGCTGATAGGGGTAAATATTTCACACAGTAACAAGGCTGATAGGGGTAAATATTTCACACAGTACCTAGGCTGATAGGGGTAAATATTTCACACTGTTTCCAGGATGATAGAGTAAATATTTCACACAGTATCCAGGCTGATAGGGGTAAATATTTCACACAGTATCCAGACTGATAGGGGTAAATATTTCACACAGTATCCAGGCTGATAGAGGTAAATATTTCACACAGTATCCAGACTGATAGGGGTAAATATTTCACACAGTGTTCAGGCTGATAGGGGTAAATATTTCACACAGTATCCAGACTGATAGGGGTAAATATTTCACACAGTGTTCAGGCTGATAGGGGTAAATATTTCATACAATATCCAGGCTGATGGGGTACATATTTCACACAGTATCCAGACAGATAGGGGTAAATATTTCATACAGTATCCAGGCTGATGGGGTACATATTTCACACAGTATCCAGACAGATAGGGGTACATATTTCACACAGTCTATATGCAGGTAGGGGTAAATTTTTCACACAGTCTCAAGGTTGATAGAGTAAATACTTCACACAGTATCCAGGCTGATAGGGGTAAATTTTTCAGACTGTCCCCAGGATGATAGGGGAAACTATTTCACACAGTCCCCAGGGTGATAGGGGCAAATATTTCACATGGTCTCCAGGCAGATAGGGGTAAATATTTCACACAGTCTCCACGCAGATGTGAGTAGATATTTCACAGTCTCCTGGCTGATATGGGAAAATATTACACACAGTGTCCAGGCTGATAGGGGTAAATATTTCCCACAGTATCCAGGCTGATAGGGGTAAATATTTCACACAGTCTCCAAGCTGATAGGGGTAAATATTTCAGACTGTCGACAGGATGATAGGGGTAAATATTTCACAAAGTCTCCAGGCTGATAGGGGCAAATATTTCTCACAATGTACAGCCTGATAGGAGTAAATATTTCACTCTGTGTCCAGGATGATAGGGGTAAATATTTCACACAGTATCCAGAATGATAGGGGTAAATATTTCAGACAGTATCCAGGCTGATAGGGGTAAGTATTTCTCACAGTGTACAGCCTGATAGGAGTAAATATTTCATACAGTATCCAGGCTGATAGGGGTAAATATTTCACACAGTGTCCAGGCTGATAGGGGTAAATATTTCACACAGTGTCCAGGCTGATAGGGGTAAATATTTCACACAGTATCCAGAATGATAGGGGTAAATATTTCTGACAGTATCCAGGCTGATAGGGGTAAGTATTTCACACAGTCTTCAAGCTGATAGGGGTAAATATTTCACACAGTCTCCAGGTTGATAGGGGTAAATATTTCACACAGTATCCAGGCTGATATTTTTAAATATTTCACACTGTATCCAGGCTGATGGGGTAAATATTTCACACAGTATCCAGGCTGATAGGGCTAAATACTTCACACAGTGTCCAGGCTGACAGGGGTAAATATTTGTCACAGTCTCTAGGCTGATAGAGTAAATATTTCACACAGTATCCAGGCTGATAGGGGTAAATATTTCACACAGTATCCAGGCAGAAAGGGGTAATTATTTCACAAAGTATCCAGACAGATAGGGGTAATTATTTCACATCGTATCGAGGATGATAGGTGCAAATATTTCACATAATATCTCGGCTGATAGGGGTAAATATTTCACACAGTCTCCAGGCTGATTGAGTAAATACTTCACACAGTATCCAGGCTGATAGGGGTAAATATTTCACACAGTATCCAAGCTGATAGGGGTAAATATTTGACACAGTATCCAGGCTGATAGAGTAAATATTTCTCACAGTCTCCAGGCTCATAGGGATAATTATTTCACACAGTCTCCAGGCTGATAGCGGTAAATATTACACACAGTCTCCAAGCTGATAGGGGTAAATATTTCACAAAGTACCTAGGCTGAAAGGGGTAAATATTTCATGGAGTCTCGAGGATGATAGGGGTAAATATTTCACACAGTCTCCAAGCTGATAGGGGTAAATATTTCACACAGTCTCCAGGCTGATAGGGGTAAATATTTCACAAAGTATCCAGGCTGATAGGGGTAAATATTTCACACAGTCTCCAAGCTGATAGGGGTAAATATTTCAGACAGTCTCCAGCCTGATAGGTGTAAATGGTTCACACCGAATCCAGGCTGATAGGGGTAAATATTTCACACAGTATCCAGGCTGATAGGGGTAAATATTTCACACCGTGTCCAGACTGATAGGGGTAAATATTTCACACAGTACCTAAGCTGATAAGGGTAAGTATTTCACACAGTCTCCAGGCTGATATTGGTAAATATTTCACACAGTATCCAAGCTGAGAGGGGTAATTATTTCACACATGATCCAGACAGGTAGGGGTAGATATTTCACACAGTAACCAGGCTGATAGGGGTAAATATTTCACACAGTAACCAGGCTGATAGGGGTAAATATTTCACACAGTATCCAGGCTGATAGGGGTAAATATTTCACACAGTATCCAGGCTGATATGGGTAAATATTTCACACAGTATCCAGGCTGATAGGGGTAAATATTTCACACAGTATCCAGGCTGATAGGGGTAAATATTTCACACAGTATCTAGGCTGATAGGGGTAAATATTTCACTCAGTATCTAGGCTGATAGGGGTAAATATTTCACACAGTATCCAGGCTGATAGGGGTAAATATTTCACAAAGTATCCAGACAGGTAGGGGTAAATATTTCATACAGTATCCAGGCTGATGGGGTAAATATTTCACACAGTCTTCAGGCTGATAGGGGTAATTATTTCACATCGTATCCAGGATGATAGGTGTAAATATTTCACGCAGTATCCAGGCTGATAGGGGTAAATATTTCACACAGTATCGAGGCTGATAGTGGTAAATATTATATACTCTGTCCAGGCTGATAGGGGTAAATATTTCTCACCGTCTCCAAGCTGATAGGGGTAAATATTTCAGACAGTCTCCAGGCTGTTAGAGTAAATATTTCAGACAGTATCCAGGCTGATAGGGGTAAACATTTCACACAGTAACAAGGCTGAGAGGGGTAAATATTTCACACAGTACCTAGGCTGATAGGGGTAAATATTTCACACAGTATCCAGGCTGATAGGGGAAAATATTTCACACAGTCTCCAGGCTGATAGGGGTAAATATTTCACACAGTATCCAGAATGACTGGGGTAAATATTTCATACATTATCCAGGCAGATGGGATACCTATTTAACACAGTCACCATGCTGGTAGCGTAAATATTTCACACAGTATCCAGGCTGATAGGGGTGAATTTTATACACAGTCTCCAGGCAGATAGCGGTAAATATTTCACACTGTACCTGGTCTGATGGGGTAAGTATTTCACACAGTCTTCAGGTTGATTGGGGTAAATATTTCACACAGTATCCAGGCTGATAGGGGTAAATATTTCACACAGTGTCCACGCTGATAGGCGTAAATATTTCAGAGTGTCCAGACTGATAGGGGTAAATATTTCACACAGAGTTCAGGCTGATAGGGGTAAATATTTCACACCGTCTCCAGGCTAATAGGGGTAAATATTACACACAATGTCCAGGCTGATAGGGGAAAATAATTCTCACAATGTCCAGTCATATAGGGGTAAATATTTCACACAGTATCCAAGCTGAGAGAGCTAATTAATTCACACAGTATCCAGACAGATAGGGGTAAATATTTCATACAGTATCCAGACTGATGGGGTACATATTTCAGACAGTCTCCATGCAGGTTGGGGTAAATATTTCACACAGTATCCAGGCTGATAGGGGTAAATATTACATACTCTGTCCAGGCTGATAGGGGTAAATATTTCATAGAGGCTCGTGGCTGATAGGGGTAAATATTTCACACAGTCTCCAGGCTCATAGAGTAAATAGTTCACACAGTCTCCAGGCTGATAGCGGTAAGTATTTCACACAATATCCTGGTTGTTAGGGGTGAATATTTCACACAGTATCCAGGATGATAGGGGTAAATATTTCACACAGTTTCCAGACTGTTAAGGGTAAATATTTCACACAGTTTCCTGACTGATAGCGGTAAATATTTCTCACAGTGTACAGCCCTATTGGGGTAAATATTTCACATAGTGTCCAGACTGATAGGGGTAAATATTACACACAGCGTCCAGACTGATAGGGGTAAATATTTCACACAGTGTCCAGATTGATAGGTATAAATATTTCACATAGTGTCCAGACTGATAGGGGTAAATATTACACACAGTGTCCAGACTGATAGGGGTAAATATTACACACAGTGTCCAGACTGATAGGGGTAAATATTGCACACAGTGTCCAGACTGATATGGGTAAATATTACACACAGTCTCCTGGCTGATAGGGGTAAATATTTCACACAGTCTCCAAGCAGATAGGGGTAAATATTTCACACAGTATCCAGGCTGAAAAGGGTAAATATTTCACACAATATCCAGGCTGATAGGGGTAAATATTTCACACAGTCTCCAGGCTGATAGGGGTAAATATTGCACACAGTGTCCAAACTGATAGGGGTAAATATTTCACACAGTCTCCAGGCTGATAGGGGTAAGTATTTTAATCTGTGTCCCGGATGATAGGGGTAAATATTTCACACGGCGTCCAGGCTGATACGGGTAAATATATCAATCTGTGTCCCGGATGATAGGGGTAAATATTTCACACAGTGTCCAGGCTGATAGGGGTAAATATTTCAATCTGTGTCCCGGATGATAGGAGTAAATATTTCACACGGTGTCCAGGCTGATAGGGGTAAATATATCACACAGTCTCCAGGCAGATAGGGGTAAATATTTCAATCTGTGTCCCGGATGATAGGGGTAAATATTTCAAACAGTCTCCAGGCTGATAAGGGTAAATATTACACACAGTCTCCAGGCAGATATGTGTAAATATTACACACAGTGTCCAGGCTGATAAGGGTAAATATTTCACACAGTCTCCAGGCTGATGTGAGTAGATATTTCACAGTCTCCTGGCTGATAAGGGAAAATATAACACACAGGGTGCAGGCTGATAGGGATATATATTTCACACAGTGTCCCGCCTGATAGGGGTAAATATTTCCCACAGAATCCAGGCTGATAGGGGTAAATATTTCACACAGTCTCCAAGCTGATAGGGGTAAATATTTCAGACATTCCCCAGGATGATAGGGGTAAATATTTCACAAAGTCTCCAGGCTGATAGGGGCAAATATTTCACACGGTCTCCAGGCTGATAGGAGTAAATATTTCACGCGGTCTCCAGGCTGATAGGGGTAAATATTTCACACAGTATCCAGGCTGATGGGGGTACATTTTCAAATGGTATCCAGGCTGATAGGGGAAAACATATCACTCAGTATCCAGGCTGATAGGTGTAAATATTTCATACAGTCTCCATGCTGATAGGGGTAAATATTTCACACAGTATCCAGGCTGATATGTGTAAATATTTCCCTCTGTGTCCAGGATGATAGGGGTAAATATTTCACACAGTGTCCAGACTGATAGGGGTAAATATTTCACACATTGTTCAGGCAGATAGGGGTAAATATTTCACACAGTCTCCAGGCTGACAGGGGTACATATTACACACAATGTCCAGGCTGATAAGGGAAAATATTTCTCACAAAGTCCAGTCACATGGGGGTAAATATTTCACACAGTATCCAAGCTGAGAGGGGTAATTATTTCACACAGTATCCAGACAGATAGGGGTAGATATTTCACACAGTTTCCATGCAGGTAGGGGTAAATTTTACACACAGTCTCCAGGCTGATAGATTAAATACTTCATTCAGTATCCAGGCTGATAGGGGTAAATATTTCACACAGTAACAAGGCTGATAGGGGTAAATATTTCACACAGTACCTAGGCTGATAGGGGTAAATATTTCACACTGTTTCCAGGATGATAGAGTAAATATTTCACACAGTATCCAGGCTGATAGGGGTAAATATTTCACACAGTATCCAGACTGATAGGGGTAAATATTTCACACAGTATCCAGGCTGATAGAGGTAAATATTTCACACAGTATCCAGACTGATAGGGGTAAATATTTCACACAGTGTTCAGGCTGATAGGGGTAAATATTTCACACAGTATCCAGACTGATAGGGGTAAATATTTCACACAGTGTTCAGGCTGATAGGGGTAAATATTTCATACAGTAACCAGGCTGATGGGGTACATACTTCACACAGTATCCAGATAGGGGTAAATATTTCATACAGTATCCAGGCTGATGGGGTACATATTTCACACAGTATCCAGACAGATAGGGGTACATATTTCACACAGTCTATATGCAGGTAGGGGTAAATTTTTCACACAGTGTTCAGGCTGATAGGGGTAAATATTTCACACAGTGTCCAGACTGATAGGGGTAAATATTTCACACAGTCTCCAAGCTGATAGGGGTAATTATTGCACACAATGTCCAGGCTGATAGGGGAAAATATTTCTCACAATGTCCAGTCATATTGGGGTAAATATTTCACACAGTGTACAAGCTGAGAGGGGTAATTATTTCACACAGTATCCAGACAGATAGGGGTAAATATTTCAGACAGTATCCAGGCTGATGGGGTACATATTTCACACAGTCTCCATGCAGGTAGGGGTAAATTAATCAAGCAGTCTCCAGGCTGATAGGGGTAAATAATTCACACAGTATCTAGGCTGATATGGGTAAATATTTCACACAGTATCCAGGCTGATATGGGTAAATATTTCACACAGTATCGAGGCTGATATGGGTAAAGATTTCACACAGTATCTAGGCTGATATGGGTAAATATTTCACACAGTATCCAGGCTGAAAAGGGTAAATATTTCATAGAGTATCCAGGCGGATGGGGTAGATATTTCACACAGTCTCCAGGCTGATAGGGGTAAATATTTTACACAGTCTCCAGGCTGATAGGGGTAAATATGTCACACTGTGTCCGGATTGATAGGGATAAACATTTGACAAAGTTTGCAGACTGATATTGGTAAATATTTCACACAGTTTCCAGACTGATATGGGTAAATATTTCACACTGTCTCCAGAAAAATAGGGGTAAATATTTCAATCTGTGTCCAGACTGATAGGGGTAAATATTTCACACAGTGTCCAGTCAAATAGGGCTAAATATTTCACACAGTCTCCTGACTGATCGGGGTAAATATTTCACACAGTATCCAGGCTGATAAGGAAAAATATTTCATACAATATGCAGGCTGATAGGGGTAAATATTTCACATGGTATCCAGGCTGAAAGGGGTAAATATTTCACACAGTATCCAGGCAGATAGCGGTAAGTATTTCACACATTATCCTGGTTGTTAGGGGTGAATATTTCACACAGTATCCAGACTGTTAAGGGAAAATATTTCACACAGTTTCCTGACTGATAGGGGTAAATATTTCTCACAGTGTACAGCCCTATAGGGGTAAATATTTCACATAGTGTCCAGACTGATAGGGGTAAATATTACACACAGTGTCCAGATTGATAGGGGAAAATATTTCACAAAGTGACCAGCATGATATGGGTAAATATTTCGCACAGTCTCCATGCTGGTAAGGGTAAATATTTCACACAATATCCATGCTGATATGGGTAAATATTTCACCCAGTCTCCAGGCTGATAGGGCTAAATATTTCACACAGTCTCCAAGCTGATAGGGGTAAATATTTCTCACAGTCTCCAGCCTGATAGGTGTAAATATTTCACACCGTATCCAGGCTGTAAGAGGTAAATATTTCACACAGTATCCAGGCTGATAGGTGTAAATATTTCACACAGTCCCTAGGCTGATAAGGGAAAATATTTCACACAATATCCAGGCTGACAGGGGTAAATATTTCACACAGTATGCAGGCTGAAAGGGGTAAATATTTGACGCAGTCTCCAAGCTGAGAGCGGTAATTATTTCACACAGTATCCAGACAGATAGGGGTACATATTTCACACAGTTTCCATTCAGGTAGGGGTAAATTTTTCACACAGTCTCCAGGCTGTTAGAGTAAATATTTCAGACAGTATCCAGGCTGATAGGGGTAAATATGTCACACTGTGTCCAGGATGATAGGGGTAAATATTTCTCACAGTATCTAGGCTGAAAGGGGTAAATATTTCACACAGTCTCCAAGCTGATAGGGGTAAATATTACACACAAGGTCCAGGCTAATAGGGGAAAATATTTCTCACAATGTCCAGTCACATAGGGGTAAATATTTCACACAGTATCCTAGCTGAGAGGGGTAATTATTTCACACAGTATCCAGACAGATAGGGGTAAATATTTCATACAGTATCCAGGATGATGTGGTAAATATTTCACAGTCTCCATGCAGGTAGGGGTAAATTTTTCACACAGTCTCCAGGCAGATAGAGTAAATACTTCACACAGTATCCAGACTGATAGGGGTAAATATGTCACAATGTTTCCAGGATGATAGGGGTAAATATTTCACACAGTTTCAGACTGATATGGGTAAATATTTCACACAGTCTCCAGGCAAATAGGGGTAAATATTTCAATCTGTGTCCAGACAGATAGGCGTAAATTTTTCATACAGTATCCAGGCTGATGGGGTACATATTTCACACAGTCTCCATGCAGGTAGGGGTAAATTTTTCACATAGTCTCCAGGTTGATAGCAGTAAATATTTCACACAGTCTCCAGTCTGAAAGGGGTAAATATTTCACGCAGTGTCCAGGATGATAGGGGTAAATATTTCACAAAGTTTCCAGACTGATAGGGGTAAATATTGCACACAGTATCCAGGCTGATAGGGGTAAATATGTCACACTGTGTCCAGGATGATAGGGGTAAATATTTCACACAGTATCCAGGCTGATAGGGGTAAATATTTCACACAGTGTCCAGGCTGATAGGGGTAAATATGACACACTGTGTCCAGGATGATAGGGGTAAATATTTCACAAAGTTTCCAGACAGATAGGGGTGAATATTTCACACAGTCTCCATGCAGGTAGGGGTAAATTTTTCACACAGTCTCCAGGCAAATAGGGGTAAATATTTCACACAGGTCCAGGCTGATAGGGGTAAATATGTCACACTGTTTCCAGGATGATAGGGGTAAATATTTCACAAAGTTTCCAGACTGATAGGGGTAAATATTTCACACAGTTTCAGACTGATATGGGTAAATATTTCACACAGTCTCCAGGCAAATAGGGGTAAATATTTCAATCTGTGTCCAGACAGATAGGTGTAAATTTTTCATACAGTATCCAGGCTGATGGGGTAAATATTTCACACAGTCTCCATGCAGGTAGGGGTAAATTTTTCACATAGTCTCCAGGCTGATAGCAGTAAATATTTCAAACAGTCTCCAGTCTGATAGCAGTAAATATTTCACACAGTCTACAAGCTGATAGGGGTAAATATTTCACGCAGTGTCCAGGCTGATAGGGGTAAATATGTCACACTGTGTCCAGGATGATAGGGGTAAATATTTCACAAAGTTTCCAGACTGATAGGGGTAAATATTTCATACAGTTTCCAGACTGATATGGGTAAATATTTCACACAGTCTCCAGGCAAATAGGCGTAAATATTTCAATCTGTGTCCAGACTGATGGGGGTAAATATTTCACACAGTGTCCACTCTGATAGGGGTAAATATTTCACACAATGTCCAGTCATATAGGGCTAAGTATTTCACACAGTCTCCAGACTGATAGGGGTAAATATTACACACAGTGTCCAGACTAATAGGGGTAAATATTTCACACAGTGATCAAGATGATAGGGGTTAATATTTCTCACAGTGTACTGCCTGATAGGGGTAAATATTTCACATAGTGTACAGATTGATAGGGGTAAATATTACACACAGTCTCCAAGCTGTTAGGGGTAAATATTTCACACAGTACCTAGGCTGATAGGGGTAAATATTTCACACAGTATCCAGGCTGATAGTGGTAAATATTACATATTCTGTCCAGGCTGATAGGGGTAAATATTTCTCACCATCTCCAAGCTGATAGGGGTAAATATTTCAGACAGTCTCCAGGCTGATAGGGGTAAATATTTCACACCGTATCGAGGCTGATAGGTGTAAATATTTCACACAGTATCCAGGCTGAAAGGGGTAAATATTTGACACAGTCTCCAAGCTGAGAGCGGTAATTATTTCACACGGTATCCAGACAGATAGGGGTACATATTTCACACAGTTTCCATTCAGGTAGGGGTAAAGTTTTCACACAGTCTCCAGGCTGTTAGAGTAAATATTTCAGACAGTATCCAGGCTGATAGGGGTAAACATTTCACACAGTAACAAGGCTGAGAGGGGTAAATATTTCACACAGTACCTAGGCTGATAGGGGTAAATATTTCACACAGTATCCAGGCTGATAGGGGAAAATATTTCACACAGTCTCCAGGCTTAGAGAGTAAATATTTCACACGGTATCCAGGCTGAAAGGGGTAAATATTTCACACAGTATCCAGAATGACTGGGGTAAATATTTCATACATTATCCAGGCAGATGGGATACCTATTTAACACAGTCACCATGCTGGTAGAGTAAATATTTCACACAGTATCCAGGCTGATAGGGGTGAATTTTATACACAGTCTCCAGGCAGATAGCGGTAAATATTTCACACAGTACCTAGGCTGATGGGGGTAAGTATTTCACACAGTCTTCAGGTTGATTGGGGTAAATATTTCACACAGTATCCAGGCTGATAGGGGTAAATATTTCACACAGTGTCCAGGCTGATAGGGGTAAATATTTCACACACAGTTCAGGCTGATAGGGGTAAATATTTCACACAGTCTCCAGGCTGATTGGGGTAAATATTACAGACAATGTCCAGGCTGATAGGGGAAAATAATTCTCACAATGTCCAGTCATATAGGGGTAAATATTTCACACAGTATCCAAGCTGAGAGGGGTACATATTTCACAGAGTCTCCATGCAGGTAGGGGTAAATTTTTCACATAGTCTCCAGGCTGATAGAGTAAATAATTCACACAGTATCCAGGCTGATAGGGGTAAATATTTCACACAGTACCTAGGCTGATAGGGGTAAATATTTCAATAAGTCTCGAGGCTGATGGGGGTAAATATTTCATACAATATCCAGGCTGATGGGGTAGATATTTCACACAGTCTACAGGTTGATAGGGGTAAATATTTCACACTGGGTCCAAGCTGATAGTGGTAAATATTTCACACAGGGTCCAGACTGATATGGGTAAATATTTCATACAGTCTCCAGGCAAATAAGCGTAAATATTTCAATCTGTGTCCAGACTGATAAGGCTAAATATTTCACATAGTGTCCAGGCTGATAGGGGTAAATATTACACACAGCGTCCAGACTGATAGGGATAAAAATTTCACACTGTGTCCAAGCTGATAGGCGTAAATATTTCTCACAGTGTACAGCCTGATAGGGATAAATATTTCACATAGTGTCCAGACTGATAGGGGTAAATATTACACACGTCTCCAAGCTGTTGGGGGTAACTATTTCACACAGTACCTAGGCTGATAGGTGTAAATATTTCAAAGAGTCTCGAGGCTGATAAGGGTAAATATTTCGCACAGTATTCAGGCTGATATTGCAAATATTACATACACTGTCCAGGCTGATAGGGGTAAATTTTTCACAAAGTCTCCAGGCTGATAGAGTAAATAATTCACACAGTATCCAGGCTGATAGGGGTAAATATTTCACACAGTATCCAGGCTGATAGCGGTAAATATTTCACACAATATCCTGGTTGTCAGGGGTGAATATTTCACACAGTATCCAGGCTGATAGGGGTAAATATTTCACACAGTTTCCTGACTGATAGGGGTAAATATTTCTCACAGTGTACAGCCCTATTGGGGTAAATATTTCACATAGTGTCCAGACTGATAGGGGTAAATATTACACACAGTGTCCAGACTGATAGGGGAAAATATTTCACAAAGTGACCAGGATGATTTGGGTAAATATTTCACACAATATCCATGCTGATATGGGTAAATATATCACACAGTCTCCAGGCTGATAGGGGTAAATATTTCACCCAGTCTCCAAGCTGATAGGGGTAAATATTTCACACAATATCCATGCTGATATGGGTAAATATTTCACACAGTCTCCATGCTGGTAAGGGTAAATATTTCACACAATATCCATGCTGATATGGGTAAATATTTCACACGTTCTCCAGGCTGATTGGGGTAAATATTTCACACAGTCTCCAAGCTGATAGGGGTAAATATTTCACACACTATCCAGGCTGAAAGGGGTAAATATTTCACACAGTATCCAGGCTGAAAGGGGTAACTATTTCATACAATATCCAGGCTGATAGGGATAAATATTTCACAAAGTCTCCAGGCTGATAGAGTAAATATTTCACACAGTCTCCAGGCTGATAGGGGTAAATATTACAAACAGTATCCAGAATGAAAGGGGTAAATATTTCATACATTAACCAGGCTGATGGGGTACATATTTAACACAGTCACCATGCTGGTGGGGGTAAATACTTAACACAGTATCCAGGCTGATAGGGGTAAATTATATACACAGTCTCCAGGCAGATAGGGGTAAATATTTCACTCAGTACCTAGGCTGATAGGGGTAAGTATTTGAAACAGTCTTCAGGCTGATAGGGGTAAATATTTCACACAGCCTCCACGTTGATAGTGGTAAATATTTCACACAGTCTCCAAGCTGATATGGGTAAATATTTCAAGGAGTCTCCAGCCTGATAGGTGTAAATATTTCACATCGTATCCAGGCTGATAGAGGTAAATATTTCACACAGTATCCAGGCTGATAGGGGTAAATATTTCACACAGTATCCAGGCTGATATGGGTAAATATTTCACACAATATCCAGGCTGATAGGGGTAAATATTTCACACAGTCTCCAGGCTGATAGGGGTAAATATTTCACACAGTCTCCAAGCTGATTGGGGTAAATATTTCAAGCAGTCTCCAGCCTGATAGGTGTAAATATTTCACACCATATCCAGGCTGTTAGAGGTAAATATTTCAAACAGTATCCTGGCTGATAGGGGTAAATATTTCACACAGTATCCAGGCTGAAAGGGGTAATTATTTCACACAATATCCAGGCTGATAGGGGTAAATATTTCACACAGTCTCGAGGCTGATAGAGTAAATATTTCACACAGTCTCCAGGCTGATAGGGGTAAATATTACACACAGTATCCAGAATGATTGGGGTAAATATTTCATACATTAACCAGGCTGATGGGGTACATATTTAACACAGTCACCATGCTGGTGGGGGTAAATACTTAACACAGTATCCAGGCTGATAGGGGTAAATTATATACACAGTCTCCAGGCAGATAGGGGTAAATATTTCACACAGTACCTAGGCTGGTAGGGGTAAGTATTTGAAACAGTCTTCAGGCTGATAGGGGTAAATATTTCATACAGTGTTCAGGCTGATAGGGGTAAATATTTCACACAGTCTCCAAGCTGATAGGGGTAAATATTTCAGACAGTCTCCAAGCTGATAGGGGTAAATATATCATAGAGTATCCAGACTGATGGGGTAGATATTTCACACAGTCTCCAGGCTGATAGGGGTAAATATTTCACACTGTCTCCAGACTGATAGGGGTAAATATTTCATAGAGTATCCAGGCTGAAAGGGGTAAATATTTCACACAGTATCCAAGCTGAGAGGGGTAATTATTTCACTGAGTATCCAGACAGATAGGGGTAAATATTTCAGACAGTATCCTGACTGATGGGGTCCAAATTTCACACAGCCTCCATGCAGGTAGGGGTAAATTTAGCACACAGTCTCCAGGCTGATAGGGGTAAATATATCATAGAGTATCCAGACTGATGGGGTAGATATTTCACACAGTCTCCAGGCTGATAGGGGTAAATATTTCACACTGTGTCCAGGATGATAGGGGTAAACATTTGACAAAGTTTCCAGACTGATATTGGTAAATATTTCACACAGTCTCCAGGCAAATAGGGGTAAATATATCAATCTCTGTCCAGACAGAAAGGGGTAAATATTTCGTACAGTGTCCAGGCCGATGGGGTACATATTTCACACAGTATCCTGGCTGATAGGGGTAAATATTTCATACAGTATCCAGGCCGATGGGGTAAATATTTCATACAGTATCCAGGCTGATAGGTGTAAATATTTCATAAAGTATCCAGGCTGATGGGGTACATATTTCACACAGTCTCCATGCAGGTAGGGGAAAATTTTTCACACAGTCTCCAGGCAGATAGAGTAAATAATTCACACAGTATCCTGGCTGATAGGGGTAAATATTTCACTCAGATTCCAGACTGATATGGGTAAATATTTCACACAGTCTCCAGGCAAATAAGTGTAAATATTTCAATCTGTGTCCAGACTGACAGGGGTAAATATTTCACACAATGTCCAGTCAAATAGGGCTAAATATTTCACACATTTTACAGACTGATAGGGGTAAATAATACACACAGTCTCTAGGCTAATAGGGGTAAATATTTCCCACAGTCTCCAGGCTGATAGGGGTAAATATTACACATATTTCCAGGCTGATAGGGGTAAATATTTCACACAGTCTTCAGGCAGATAGGGGTAAATATTACATGCTGTGTCCAGGCTGATAGGGTTAAGTATTTCACACAGTCTCAAGGCTGATAAGGGTAAATATTTCACACAGTGTCCTGGCTGATAGGGGTAAATATTTCACACAGTCTCCAGGATGATAGGGGTAAATATGTCACATATTCTATAGGCTGATAGGGGTAAATATTTCACACAGTCTTCAGGCGGATACGGGTAAATATTACACACAGTCTCCGGGCTGATATGGATAAATATTACACACAGTGTCCAGCCTGATAGGGATAAATATTACACACAGTACCTAGGTTGAGAGATCTAAATATTTCATAGAGTCTCCAGGCTGATAGGGGTAAATATTTCACCCCATTTTCCAAGCTCATAGGGGTAAATGTTTCACACAGTCTCCAGGCTGATAGGGGTAAATATTTCACACAATGTCCAGTCATATAGGACTCAATATTTCACTCATTCTCCAGACTGTTAGGGCTAAATATTTCTCAAAGTGTACAGGCTGATAGGGATAAATATTTCACATAGTGTCCAGACTGATAGGGGTAAATATTTCACACAGTATCCAAGCTGATAGTGGTAAATATTTCACACAATAACCAGGCTGATAGGGGTAAATATTTCACACAGTATCCAGGCTGATAGAGGTAAATATTTCACACAATATCCTGGCTGATAGAGGTAAATATTTCACACAATATCCTGGCTGATAGAGGTAAATATTTCACACAGTATCCATGCTGATAGGGGTAAATATTTCACACAGTATCCATGCTGATAGAGGTAAATATTTCACACAGTATCCATGCTGATAGGGGTAAATATTTCACACAGTATCCAGGCTGATAGGGGTAAATATTTCACTCAGTATCCATGCTGATAGAGGTAAATATTTCACACAATATCCTGGCTGATAGGGGTAAATATTTCACACAGTATCCATGCTGATAGGGGTAAATATTTCACACAGTATCCAGGCTGATAGAGGTAAATATTTCACACAGTATCCATGCTGATCGGGGTAAATATTTCACACAGTATCCATGCTGATAGGGGTAAATATTTCACACAGTATCCAGACAGATAGAGGTAAATATTTCATAGAGTATCCAGGCTGATGGGGTAGATATTTCACACAGTGTCCAGGCTGATAGGGGTAAATATTTCACACATTATCCAGACAGATAGAGGTAAATATTTCATAGAGTATCCAGGCTGATGGGGGAGATATTTCACACAGTGTCCAGGCTGATAGGGGTACATATGTCGCACTGTGTCCAGGATGATAGAGGTAAACATTTGACAAAGTTTCCAGACTGATATGGGTAAATATTTCACACAGTATCCAGGCTGATAGAGGTAAATATTTCACACAGTATCCATGCTGATAGGGGTAAATATTTCACACAGTATCCATGCTGATAGGGGTAAATATTTCACACAGTATCCAGACAGATAGAGGTAAATATTTCATAGAGTATCCAGGCTGATGGGGTAGATATTTCACACAGTGTCCAGGCTGATAGGGGTAAATATTTCACACAGTATCCAGACAGATAGAGGTAAATATTTCATAGAGTATCCAGACTGATGGGGTAGATATTTCACACAGTCTCCAGGCTGATAGGGGTAAATATTTCACACTGTGTCCAGACTGATAGGGGTAAATATTTCATAGAGTATCCAGGCTGAAAGGGGTAAATATTTCACACAGTATCCAAGCTGAGAGGGGTAATTATTTCACTCAGTATCCAGACAGATAGGGGTAAATATTTCAGACAGTATCCAGACTGATGGGGTCCAAATTTCACACAGCCTCCATGCAGGTAGGGGTAAATTTAGCACACAGTCTCCAGGCTGATAGGGGTAAATATATCATAGAGTATCCAGACTGATGGGGTAGATATTTCACACTGTGTCCAGGATGATAGGGGTAAACATTTGACAAAGTTTCCAGACTGATATTGGTAAATATTTCACACAGTCTCCAGGCAAATAGGGGTAAATATTTCAATCTCTGTCCAGACAGAAAGGGGTAAATATTTCATACAGTATCCAGGCCGATTGGGTGCATATTTCACACAGTATCCTGGCTGATAGGGGTAAATATTTCATACAGTATCCAGGCCGATGGGGTAAATATTTCATACAGTATCCAGGCTGATAGGTGTAAATATTTCATAAAGTATCCAGGCTGATGGGGTACATATTTCACACAGTCTCCATGCAGGTAGGGGAAAATTTTTCACACAGTCTCCAGGCAGATAGAGTAAATAATTCACACAGTATCCTGGCTGATAGGGGTAAATATTTCACTCAGATTGCAGACTGATATGGGTAAATATTTCACACAGTCTCCAGGCAAATAAGCGTAAATATTTCAATCTGTGTCCAGACTGACAGGGGTAAATATTTCACACAATGTCCAGTCAAATAGGGCTAAATATTTCACACATTTTACAGACTGATAGGGGTAAATAATACACACAGTCTCTAGGCTAATAGGGGTAAATATTTCCCACAGTCTCCAGGCTGATAGGGGTAAATATTACACATATTTCCAGGCTGATAGGGGTAAATATTTCACACAGTCTTCAGGCAGATAGGGGTAAATATTACATGCTGTGTCCAGGCTGATAGGGTTAAGTATTTCACACAGTCTCAAAGCTGATAAGGGTAAATATTTCACACAGTGTCCTGGCTGATAGGGGTAAATATTTCACACAGTCTCCAGGATGATAGGGGTAAATATGTCACATATTCTATAGGCTGATAGGGGTAAATATTTCACACAGTCTTCAGGCGGATACGGGTAAATATTACACACAGTCTCCGGGCTGATATGGATAAATATTACACACAGTGTCCAGCCTGATAGGGATAAATATTACACACAGTACCTAGGTTGAGAGATCTAAATATTTCATAGAGTCTCCAGGCTGATAGGGGTAAATATTTCACCCCATTTTCCAAGCTCATAGGGGTAAATGTTTCACACAGTCTCCAGGCTGATAGGGGTAAATATTTCACACAATGTCCAGTCATATAGGACTCAATATTTCACTCATTCTCCAGACTGTTAGGGCTAAATATTTCTCAAAGTGTACAGGCTGATAGGGATAAATATTTCACATAGTGTCCAGACTGATAGGGGTAAATATTTCACACAGTATCCAAGCTGATAGTGGTAAATATTTCACACAATAACCAGGCTGATAGGGGTAAATATTTCACACAGTATCCAGGCTGATAGAGGTAAATATTTCACACAATATCCTGGCTGATAGAGGTAAATATTTCACACAGTATCCATGCTGATAGGGGTAAATATTTCACACAGTATCCATGCTGATAGGGGTAAATATTTCACACAGTATCCATGCTGATAGGGGTAAATATTTCACACAGTATCCAGGCTGATAGAGGTAAATATTTCACACAGTATCCATGCTGATAGAGGTAAATATTTCACACAATATCCTGGCTGATAGGGGTAAATATTTCACACAGTATCCATGCTGATAGGGGTAAATATTTCACACAGTATCCAGGCTGATAGAGGTAAATATTTCACACAGTATCCATGCTGATAGGGGTAAATATTTCACACAGTATCCATGCTGATAGGGGTAAATATTTAACACAGTGTCCAGGCTGATAGGGGTAAATATTTCACACAGTATCCAGACAGATAGAGGTAAATATTTCATAGAGTATCCAGGCTGAAAGGGGTAAATATTTCACACAATATCCAGGCTGATAGGGGTAAATATTTCATACAGTATCCAGTTCGATGGGGTAAATATTTCATACAGTATCCAGGCTGATAGGTGTAAATATTTCATACAGTATCCAGGCTGATGGGGTACATATTTCACACAGTCTCCATGCAGGTAGGGGAAAATTTTTCACACAGTCTCCAGGCAGATAGAGTAAATAATTCACACAGTATCCTGGCTGATAGGGGTAAATATTTCACTCAGATTCCAGACTGATATGGGTAAATATTTCACACAGTCTCCAGGCAAATAAGCGTAAATATTTCAATCTGTGTCCAGACTGACAGGGGTAAATATTTCACACAATGTCCAGTCAAATAGGGCTAAATATTTCACACATTTTACAGACTGATAGGGGTAAATAATACACACAGTCTCTAGGCTAATAGGGGTAAATATTTCCCACAGTCTCCAGGCTGATAGGGGTAAATATTACACATATTTCCAGGCTGATAGGGGTAAATATTTCACACAGTCTTCAGGCAGATAGGGGTAAATATTACATGCTGTGTCCAGGCTGATAGGGTTAAGTATTTCACACAGTCTCAAGGCTGATAAGGGTAAATATTTCACACAGTGTCCTGGCTGATAGGGGTAAATATTTCACACAGTCTCCAGGATGATAGGGGTAAATATGTCACATATTCTATAGGCTGATAGGGGTAAATATTTCACACAGTCTTCAGGCGGATACGGGTAAATATTACACACAGTCTTCGGGCTGATATGGATAAATATTACACACAGTGTCCAGCCTGATAGGGATAAATATTACACACAGTACCTAGGTTGAGAGATCTAAATATTTCATAGAGTCACCAGGCTGATAGGGGTAAATATTTCACCCAGTCTCCAAGCTCATAGGGGTAAATGTTTCACACAGTCTCCAGGCTGATAGGGGTAAATATTTCACACAATGTCCAGTCATATAGGACTCAATATTTCACTCATTCTCCAGACTGTTAGGGCTAAATATTTCTCAAAGTGTACAGGCTGATAGGGATAAATATTTCACATAGTGTCCAGACTGATAGGGGTAAATATTTCACACAGTATCCAAGCTGATAGTGGTAAATATTTCACACAATAACCAGGCTGATAGGGGTAAATATTTCACACAGTATCCAGGCTGATAGAGGTAAATATTTCACACAATATCCTGGCTGATAGAGGTAAATATTTCACACAATATCCTGGCTGATAGAGGTAAATATTTCACACAGTATCCATGCTGATAGGGGTAAATATTTCACACAGTATCCATGCTGATAGAGGTAAATATTTCACACAGTATCCATGCTGATAGGGGTAAATATTTCACACAGTATCCAGGCTGATAGAGGTAAATATTTCACACAGTATCCATGCTGATAGGGGTAAATATTTCACACAGTATCCATGCTGATAGGGTAAATATTTCACACAGTATCCAGACAGATAGAGGTAAATATTTCATAGAGTATCCAGGCTGATGGGGTAGATATTTCACACAGTGTCCAGGCTGATAGGGGTAAATATTTCACACAGTATCCAGACAGATAGAGGTAAATATTTCATAGAGTATCCAGGCTGATGGGGGAGATATTTCACACAGTGTCCAGGCTGATAGGGGTACATATGTCGCACCGTGTCCAGGATGATAGAGGTAAACATTTGACAAAGTTTCCAGACTGATATGCGTAAATATTTCACACAGTATCCAGGCTGATAGAGGTAAATATTTCACACAGTATCCATGCTGATAGGGGTAAATATTTCACACAGTATCCATGCTGATAGGGGTAAATATTTCACACAGTATCCAGACAGATAGAGGTAAATATTTCATAGAGTATCCAGGCTGATGGGGTAGATATTTCACACAGTGTCCAGGCTGATAGGGGTAAATATTTCACACAGTATCCAGACAGATAGAGGTAAATATTTCATAGAGTATCCAGACTGATGGGGTAGATATTTCACACAGTCTCCAGGCTGATAGGGGTAAATATTTCACACTGTGTCCAGACTGATAGGGGTAAATATTTCATAGAGTATCCAGGCTGAAAGGGGTAAATATTTCACACAGTATCCAAGCTGAGAGGGGTAATTATTTCACTCAGTATCCAGACAGATAGGGGTAAATATTTCAGACAGTATCCAGACTAATGGGGTCCAAATTTCACACAGCCTCCATGCAGGTAGGGGTAAATTTAGCACACAGTCTCCAGGCTGATAGGGGTAAATATATCATAGATTATCCAGACTGATGGGGTAGATATTTCACACAGCCTCCAGGCTGATAGGGGTAAATATTTCACACTGTGTCCAGGATGATAGGGGTAAACATTTGACAAAGTTTCCAGACTGATATTGGTAAATATTTCACACAGTCTCCAGGCAGATAGAGTAAATAATTCACACAGTATCCTGGCTGATAGGGGTAAATATTTCACTCAGATTCCAGACTGATATGGGTAAATATTTCACACAGTCTCCAGGCAAATAAGCGTAAATATTTCAATCTGTGTCCAGACTGACAGGGGTAAATATTTCACACAATGTCCAGTCAAATAGGGCTAAATATTTCACACATTTTACAGACTGATAGGGGTAAATAATACACACAGTCTCTAGGCTAATAGGGGTAAATATTTCCCACAGTCTCCAGGCTGATAGGGGTAAATATTACACATATTTCCAGGCTGATAGGGGTAAATATTTCACACAGTCTTCAGGCAGATAGGGGTAAATATTACATGCTGTGTCCAGGCTGATAGGGTTAAGTATTTCACACAGTCTCAAGGCTGATAAGGGTAAATATTTCACACAGTGTCCTGGCTGATAGGGGTAAATATTTCACACAGTCTCCAGGATGATAGGGGTAAATATGTCACATATTCTATAGGCTGATAGGGGTAAATATTTCACACAGTCTTCAGGCGGATACGGGTAAATATTACACACAGTCTCCGGGCTGATATGGATAAATATTACACACAGTGTCCAGCCTGATAGGGATAAATATTACACACAGTACCTAGGTTGAGAGATCTAAATATTTCATAGAGTCTCCAGGCTGATAGGGGTAAATATTTCACCCCATTTTCCAAGCTCATAGGGGTAAATGTTTCACACAGTCTCCAGGCTGATAGGGGTAAATATTTCACACAATGTCCAGTCATATAGGACTCAATATTTCACTCATTCTCCAGACTGTTAGGGCTAAATATTTCTCAAAGTGTACAGGCTGATAGGGATAAATATTTCACATAGTGTCCAGACTGATAGGGGTAAATATTTCACACAGTATCCAAGCTGATAGTGGTAAATATTTCACACAATAACCAGGCTGATAGGGGTAAATATTTCACACAGTATCCTGGCTGATAGAGGTAAATATTTCACACAGTATCCATGCTGATAGGGGTAAATATTTCACACAGTATCCATGCTGATAGAGGTAAATATTTCACACAGTATCCATGCTGATAGGGGTAAATATTTCACACAGTATCCAGGCTGATAGAGGTAAATATTTCACACAGTATCCATGCTGATAGAGGTAAATATTTCACACAGTATCCATGCTGATAGGGGTAAATATTTCACACAGTATCCATGCTGATAGGGGTAAATATTTAACACAGTGTCCAGGCTGATAGGGGTAAATATTTCACACAGTATCCAGACAGATAGAGGTAAATATTTCATAGAGTATCCATGCTGAAAGGGGTAAATATTTCACACAATATCCAGGCTGATAGGTGTAAATATTTCATAAAGTATCCAGGCTGATGGGGTACATATTTCACACAGTCTCCATGCAGGTAGTGGAAATTTTTCACACAGTCTCCAGGCAGATAGAGTAAATAATTCACACAGTATCCTGGCTGATAGGGGTAAATATTTCACTCAGATTGCAGACTGATATGGGTAAATATTTCACACAGTCTCCAGGCAAATAAGCGTAAATATTTCAATCTGTGTCCAGACTGACAGGGGTAAATATTTCACACAATGTCCAGTCAAATAGGGCTAAATATTTCACACATTTTACAGACTGATAGGGGTAAATAATACACACAGTCTCTAGGCTAATAGGGGTAAATATTTCCCACAGTCTCCAGGCTGATAGGGGTAAATATTACACATATTTCCAGGCTGATAGGGGTAAATATTTCACACAGTCTTCAGGCAGATAGGGGTAAATATTACATGCTGTGTCCAGGCTGATAGGGTTAAGTATTTCACACAGTCTCAAGGCTGATAAGGGTAAATATTTCACACAGTGTCCTGGCTGATAGGGGTAAATATTTCACACAGTCTCCAGGATGATAGGGGTAAATATGTCACATATTCTATAGGCTGATAGGGGTAAATATTTCACACAGTCTTCAGGCGGATACGGGTAAATATTACACACAGTCTCCGGGCTGATATGGATAAATATTACACACAGTGTCCAGCCTGATAGGGATAAATATTACACACAGTACCTAGGTTGAGAGATCTAAATATTTCATAGAGTCTCCAGGCTGATAGGGGTAAATATTTCACCCCATTTTCCAAGCTCATAGGGGTAAATGTTTCACACAGTCTCCAGGCTGATAGGGGTAAATATTTCACACAATGTCCAGTCATATAGGACTCAATATTTCACTTATTCTCCAGACTGTTAGGGCTAAATATTTCTCAAAGTGTACAGGCTGATAGGGATAAATATTTCACATAGTGTCCAGACTGATAGGGGTAAATATTTCACAAAGTATCCAAGCTGATAGTGGTAAATATTTCACACAATAACCAGGCTGATAGGGGTAAATATTTCACACAGTATCCAGGCTGATAGAGGTAAATATTTCACACAATATCCTGGCTGATAGAGGTAAATATTTCACACAATATCCTGGCTGATAGAGGTAAATATTTCACACAGTATCCATGCTGATAGGGGTAAATATTTCACACAGTATCCATGCTGATAGAGGTAAATATTTCACACAGTATCCATGCTGATAGGGGTAAATATTTCACACAGTATCCAGGCTGATAGGGGTAAATATTTCACTCAGTATCCATGCTGATAGAGGTAAATATTTCACACAATATCCTGGCTGATAGGGGTAAATATTTCACACAGTATCCATGCTGATAGGGGTAAATATTTCACACAGTATCCAGGCTGATAGAGGTAAATATTTCACACAGTATCCATGCTGATAGGGGTAAATATTTCACACAGTATCCATGCTGATAGGGGTAAATATTTCACACAGTATCCAGACAGATAGAGGTAAATATTTCATAGAGTATCCAGGCTGATGGGGGAGATATTTCACACAGTGTCCAGGCTGATAGGGGTACATATGTCGCACTCTGTCCAGGATGATAGAGGTAAACATTTGACAAAGTTTCCAGACTGATATGGGTAAATATTTCACACAGTATCCAGGCTGATAGAGGTAAATATTTCACACAGTATCCATGCTGATAGGGGTAAATATTTCACACAGTATCCATGCTGATAGGGGTAAATATTTCACACAGTATCCAGACAGATAGAGGTAAATATTTCATAGAGTATCCAGGCTGATGGGGTAGATATTTCACACAGTGTCCAGGCTGATAGGGGTAAATATTTCACACAGTATCCAGACAGATAGAGGTAAATATTTCATAGAGTATCCAGACTGATGGGGTAGATATTTCACACAGTCTCCAGGCTGATAGGGGTAAATATTTCACACTGTGTCCAGACTGATAGGGGTAAATATTTCATAGAGTATCCAGGCTGAAAGGGGTAAATATTTCACACAGTATCCAAGCTGAGAGGGGTAATTATTTCACTCAGTATCCAGACAGATAGGGGTAAATATTTCAGACAGTATCCAGACTGATGGGGTCCAAATTTCACACAGCCTCCATGCAGGTAGGGGTAAATTTAGCACACAGTCTCCAGGCTGATAGGGGTAAATATATCATAGAGTATCCAGACTGATGGGGTAGATATTTCACACAGCCTCCAGGCTGATAGGGGTAAATATTTCACACTGTGTCCAGGATGATAGGGGTAAACATTTGACAAAGTTTCCAGACTGATATTGGTAAATATTTCACACAGTCTCCAGGCAAATAGGGGTAAATATTTCAATCTCTGTCCAGACAGAAAGGGGTAAATATTTCATACAGTATCCAGGCCGATTGGGTGCATATTTCACACAGTATCCTGGCTGATAGGGGTAAATATTTCATACAGTATCCAGGCCGATGGGGTAAATATTTCATACAGTATCCAGGCTGATAGGTGTAAATATTTCATAAAGTATCCAGGCTGATGGGGTACATATTTCACACAGTCTCCATGCAGGTAGGGGAAAATTTTTCACACAGTCTCCAGGCAGATAGAGTAAATAATTCACACAGTATCCTGGCTGATAGGGGTAAATATTTCACTCAGATTGCAGACTGATATGGGTAAATATTTCACACAGTCTCCAGGCAAATAAGCGTAAATATTTCAATCTGTGTCCAGACTGACAGGGGTAAATATTTCACACAATGTCCAGTCAAATAGGGCTAAATATTTCACACATTTTACAGACTGATAGGGGTAAATAATACACACAGTCTCTAGGCTAATAGGGGTAAATATTTCCCACAGTCTCCAGGCTGATAGGGGTAAATATTACACATATTTCCAGGCTGATAGGGGTAAATATTTCACACAGTCTTCAGGCAGATAGGGGTAAATATTACATGCTGTGTCCAGGCTGATAGGGTTAAGTATTTCACACAGTCTCAAAGCTGATAAGGGTAAATATTTCACACAGTGTCCTGGCTGATAGGGGTAAATATTTCACACAGTCTCCAGGATGATAGGGGTAAATATGTCACATATTCTATAGGCTGATAGGGGTAAATATTTCACACAGTCTTCAGGCGGATACGGGTAAATATTACACACAGTCTCCGGGCTGATATGGATAAATATTACACACAGTGTCCAGCCTGATAGGGATAAATATTACACACAGTACCTAGGTTGAGAGATCTAAATATTTCATAGAGTCTCCAGGCTGATAGGGGTAAATATTTCACCCCATTTTCCAAGCTCATAGGGGTAAATGTTTCACACAGTCTCCAGGCTGATAGGGGTAAATATTTCACACAATGTCCAGTCATATAGGACTCAATATTTCACTCATTCTCCAGACTGTTAGGGCTAAATATTTCTCAAAGTGTACAGGCTGATAGGGATAAATATTTCACATAGTGTCCAGACTGATAGGGGTAAATATTTCACACAGTATCCAAGCTGATAGTGGTAAATATTTCACACAATAACCAGGCTGATAGGGGTAAATATTTCACACAGTATCCAGGCTGATAGAGGTAAATATTTCACACAATATCCTGGCTGATAGAGGTAAATATTTCACACAGTATCCATGCTGATAGGGGTAAATATTTCACACAGTGTCCATGCTGATAGAGGTAAATATTTCACACAGTATCCATGCTGATAGGGGTAAATATTTCACACAGTATCCAGGCTGATAGAGGTAAATATTTCACACAGTATCCATGCTGATAGAGGTAAATATTTCACACAATATCCTGGCTGATAGGGGTAAATATTTCACACAGTATCCATGCTGATAGGGGTAAATATTTCACACAGTATCCAGGCTGATAGAGGTAAATATTTCACACAGTATCCATGCTGATAGGGGTAAATATTTCACACAGTATCCATGCTGATAGGGGTAAATATTTAACACAGTGTCCAGGCTGATAGGGGTAAATATTTCACACAGTATCCAGACAGATAGAGGTAAATATTTCATAGAGTATCCAGGCTGAAAGGGGTAAATATTTCACACAATATCCAGGCTGATAGGGGTAAATATTTCATACAGTATCCAGTTCGATGGGGTAAATATTTCATACAGTATCCAGGCTGATAGGTGTAAATATTTCATACAGTATCCAGGCTGATGGGGTACATATTTCACACAGTCTCCATGCAGGTAGGGGAAAATTTTTCACACAGTCTCCAGGCAGATAGAGTAAATAATTCACACAGTATCCTGGCTGATAGGGGTAAATATTTCACTCAGATTCCAGACTGATATGGGTAAATATTTCACACAGTCTCCAGGCAAATAAGCGTAAATATTTCAATCTGTGTCCAGACTGACAGGGGTAAATATTTCACACAATGTCCAGTCAAATAGGGCTAAATATTTCACACATTTTACAGACTGATAGGGGTAAATAATACACACAGTCTCTAGGCTAATAGGGGTAAATATTTCCCACAGTCTCCAGGCTGATAGGGGTAAATATTACACATATTTCCAGGCTGATAGGGGTAAATATTTCACACAGTCTTCAGGCAGATAGGGGTAAATATTACATGCTGTGTCCAGGCTGATAGGGTTAAGTATTTCACACAGTCTCAAGGCTGATAAGGGTAAATATTTCACACAGTGTCCTGGCTGATAGGGGTAAATATTTCACACAGTCTCCAGGATGATAGGGGTAAATATGTCACATATTCTATAGGCTGATAGGGGTAAATATTTCACACAGTCTTCAGGCGGATACGGGTAAATATTACACACAGTCTCCGGGCTGATATGGATAAATATTACACACAGTGTCCAGCCTGATAGGGATAAATATTACACACAGTACCTAGGTTGAGAGATCTAAATATTTCATAGAGTCTCCAGGCTAATAGGGGTAAATATTTCACCCCATTTTCCAAGCTCATAGGGGTAAATGTTTCACACAGTCTCCAGGCTGATAGGGGTAAATATTTCACACAATGTCCAGTCATATAGGACTCAATATTTCACTTATTCTCCAGACTGTTAGGGCTAAATATTTCTCAAAGTGTACAGGCTGATAGGGATAAGTATTTCACATAGTGTCCAGACTGATAGGGGTAAATATTTCACACAGTATCCAAGCTGATAGTGGTAAATATTTCACACAATAACCAGGCTGATAGGGGTAAATATTTCACACAGTATCCAGGCTGATAGAGGTAAATATTTCACACAATATCCTGGCTGATAGAGGTAAATATTTCACACAATATCCTGGCTGATAGAGGTAAATATTTCACACAGTATCCATGCTGATAGGGGTAAATATTTCACACAGTATCCATGCTGATAGAGGTAAATATTTCACACAGTATCCATGCTGATAGGGGTAAATATTTCACACAGTATCCAGGCTGATAGGGGTAAATATTTCACTCAGTATCCATGCTGATAGAGGTAAATATTTCACACAATATCCTGGCTGATAGGGGTAAATATTTCACACAGTATCCATGCTGATAGGGGTAAATATTTCACACAGTATCCAGGCTGATAGAGGTAAATATTTCACACAGTATCCATGCTGATAGGGGTAAATATTTCACACAGTATCCATGCTGATAGGGGTAAATATTTCACACAGTATCCAGACAGATAGAGGTAAATATTTCATAGAGTATCCAGGCTGATGGGGGAGATATTTCACACAGTGTCCAGGCTGATAGGGGTACATATGTCGCACTCTGTCCAGGATGATAGAGGTAAACATTTGACAAAGTTTCCAGACTGATATGGGTAAATATTTCACACAGTATCCAGGCTGATAGAGGTAAATATTTCACACAGTATCCATGCTGATAGGGGTAAATATTTCACACAGTATCCATGCTGATAGGGGTAAATATTTCACACAGTATCCAGACAGATAGAGGTAAATATTTCATAGAGTATCCAGGCTGATGGGGTAGATATTTCACACAGTGTCCAGGCTGATAGGGGTAAATATTTCACACAGTATCCAGACAGATAGAGGTAAATATTTCATAGAGTATCCAGACTGATGGGGTAGATATTTCACACAGTCTCCAGGCTGATAGGGGTAAATATTTCACACTGTGTCCAGACTGATAGGGGTAAATATTTCATAGAGTATCCAGGCTGAAAGGGGTAAATATTTCACACAGTATCCAAGCTGAGAGGGGTAATTATTTCACTCAGTATCCAGACAGATAGGGGTAAATATTTCAGACAGTATCCAGACTGATGGGGTCCAAATTTCACACAGCCTCCATGCAGGTAGGGGTAAATTTAGCACACAGTCTCCAGGCTGATAGGGGTAAATATATCATAGAGTATCCAGACTGATGGGGTAGATATTTCACACAGCCTCCAGGCTGATAGGGGTAAATATTTCACACTGTGTCCAGGATGATAGGGGTAAACATTTGACAAAGTTTCCAGACTGATATTGGTAAATATTTCACACAGTCTCCAGGCAAATAGGGGTAAATATTTCAATCTCTGTCCAGACAGAAAGGGGTAAATATTTCATACAGTATCCAGGCCGATTGGGTGCATATTTCACACAGTATCCTGGCTGATAGGGGTAAATATTTCATACAGTATCCAGGCCGATGGGGTAAATATTTCATACAGTATCCAGGCTGATAGGTGTAAATATTTCATAAAGTATCCAGGCTGATGGGGTACATATTTCACACAGTCTCCATGCAGGTAGGGGAAAATTTTTCACACAGTCTCCAGGCAGATAGAGTAAATAATTCACACAGTATCCTGGCTGATAGGGGTAAATATTTCACTCAGATTGCAGACTGATATGGGTAAATATTTCACACAGTCTCCAGGCAAATAAGCGTAAGTATTTCAATCTGTGTCCAGACTGACAGGGGTAAATATTTCACACAATGTCCAGTCAAATAGGGCTAAATATTTCACACATTTTACAGACTGATAGGGGTAAATAATACACACAGTCTCTAGGCTAATAGGGGTAAATATTTCCCACAGTCTCCAGGCTGATAGGGGTAAATATTACACATATTTCCAGGCTGATAGGGGTAAATATTTCACACAGTCTTCAGGCAGATAGGGGTAAATATTACATCATGTGTCCAGGCTGATAGGGTTAAGTATTTCACACAGTCTCAAGGCTGATAAGGGTAAATATTTCACACAGTGTCCTGGCTGATAGGGGTAAATATTTCACACAGTCTCCAGGATGATAGGGGTAAATATGTCACATATTCTATAGGCTGATAGGGGTAAATATTTCACACAGTCTTCAGGCGGATACGGGTAAATATTACACACAGTCTCCGGGCTGATATGGATAAATATTACACACAGTGTCCAGCCTGATAGGGATAAATATTACACACAGTACCTAGGTTGAGAGATCTAAATATTTCATAGAGTCTCCAGGCTGATAGGGGTAAATATTTCACCCCATTTTCCAAGCTCATAGGGGTAAATGTTTCACACAGTCTCCAGGCTGATAGGGGTAAATATTTCACACAATGTCCAGTCATATAGGACTCAATATTTCACTTATTCTCCAGACTGTTAGGGCTAAATATTTCTCAAAGTGTACAGGCTGATAGGGATAAATATTTCACATAGTGTCCAGACTGATAGGGGTAAATATTTCACACAGTATCCAAGCTGATAGTGGTAAATATTTCACACAATAACCAGGCTGATAGGGGTAAATATTTCACACAGTATCCAGGCTGATAGAGGTAAATATTTCACACAATATCCTGGCTGATAGGGGTAAATATTTCACACAGTATCCATGCTGATAGGGGTAAATATTTCACACAGTATCCATGCTGATAGAGGTAAATATTTCACACAGTATCCATGCTGATAGGGGTAAATATTTCACACAGTATCCAGGCTGATAGGGGTAAATATTTCACTCAGTATCCATGCTGATAGAGGTAAATATTTCACACAATATCCTGGCTGATAGGGGTAAATATTTCACACAGTATCCATGCTGATAGGGTTAAATATTTCACACAGTATCCAGGCTGATAGAGGTAAATATTTCACACAGTATCCATGCTGATAGGGGTAAATATTTCACACAGTATCCATGCTGATAGGGGTAAATATTTCACACAGTATCCAGACAGATAGAGGTAAATATTTCATAGAGTATCCAGGCTGATGGGGGAGATATTTCACACAGTGTCCAGGCTGATAGGGGTACATATGTCGCACTCTGTCCAGGATGATAGAGGTAAACATTTGACAAAGTTTCCAGACTGATATGGGTAAATATTTCACACAGTATCCAGGCTGATAGAGGTAAATATTTCACACAGTATCCATGCTGATAGGGGTAAATATTTCACACAGTATCCATGCTGATAGGGGTAAATATTTCACACAGTATCCAGACAGATAGAGGTAAATATTTCATAGAGTATCCAGGCTGATGGGGTAGATATTTCACACAGTGTCCAGGCTGATAGGGGTAAATATTTCACACAGTATCCAGACAGATAGAGGTAAATATTTCATAGAGTATCCAGACTGATGGGGTAGATATTTCACACAGTCTCCAGGCTGATAGGGGTAAATATTTCACACTGTGTCCAGACTGATAGGGGTAAATATTTCATAGAGTATCCAGGCTGAAAGGGGTAAATATTTCACACAGTATCCAAGCTGAGAGGGGTAATTATTTCACTCAGTATCCAGACAGATAGGGGTAAATATTTCAGACAGTACCCAGACTGATGGGGTCCAAATTTCACACAGCCTCCATGCAGGTAGGGGTAAATTTAGCACACAGTCTCCAGGCTGATAGGGGTAAATATATCATAGAGTATCCAGACTGATGGGGTAGATATTTCACACAGCCTCCAGGCTGATAGGGGTAAATATTTCACACTGTGTCCAGGATGATAGGGGTAAACATTTGACAAAGTTTCCAGACTGATATTGGTAAATATTTCACACAGTCTCCAGGCAAATAGGGGTAAATATTTCAATCTCTGTCCAGACAGAAAGGGGTAAATATTTCATACAGTATCCAGGCCGATTGGGTGCATATTTCACACAGTATCCTGGCTGATAGGGGTAAATATTTCATACAGTATCCAGGCCGATGGGGTAAATATTTCATACAGTATCCAGGCTGATAGGTGTAAATATTTCATAAAGTATCCAGGCTGATGGGGTACATATTTCACACAGTCTCCATGCAGGTAGGGGAAAATTTTTCACACAGTCTCCAGGCAGATAGAGTAAATAATTCACACAGTATCCTGGCTGATAGGGGTAAATATTTCACTCAGATTGCAGACTGATATGGGTAAATATTTCACACAGTCTCCAGGCAAATAAGCGTAAGTATTTCAATCTGTGTCCAGACTGACAGGGGTAAATATTTCACACAATGTCCAGTCAAATAGGGCTAAATATTTCACACATTTTACAGACTGATAGGGGTAAATAATACACACAGTCTCTAGGCTAATAGGGGTAAATATTTCCCACAGTCTCCAGGCTGATAGGGGTAAATATTACACATATTTCCAGGCTGATAGGGGTAAATATTTCACACAGTCTTCAGGCAGATAGGGGTAAATATTACATGCTGTGTCCAGGCTGATAGGGTTAAGTATTTCACACAGTCTCAAAGCTGATAAGGGTAAATATTTCACACAGTGTCCTGGCTGATAGGGGTAAATATTTCACACAGTCTCCAGGATGATAGGGGTAAATATGTCACATATTCTATAGGCTGATAGGGGTAAATATTTCACACAGTCTTCAGGCGGATACGGGTAAATATTACACACAGTCTCCGGGCTGATATGGATAAATATTACACACAGTGTCCAGCCTGATAGGGATAAATATTACACACAGTACCTAGGTTGAGAGATCTAAATATTTCATAGAGTCTCCAGGCTGATAGGGGTAAATATTTCACCCCATTTTCCAAGCTCATAGGGGTAAATGTTTCACACAGTCTCCAGGCTGATAGGGGTAAATATTTCACACAATGTCCAGTCATATAGGACTCAATATTTCACTCATTCTCCAGACTGTTAGGGCTAAATATTTCTCAAAGTGTACAGGCTGATAGGGATAAATATTTCACATAGTGTCCAGACTGATAGGGGTAAATATTTCACACAGTATCCAAGCTGATAGTGGTAAATATTTCACACAATAACCAGGCTGATAGGGGTAAATATTTCACACAGTATCCAGGCTGATAGAGGTAAATATTTCACACAATATCCTGGCTGATAGAGGTAAATATTTCACACAGTATCCATGCTAATAGGGGTAAATATTTCACACAGTATCCATGCTGATAGAGGTAAATATTTCACACAGTATCCATGCTGATAGGGGTAAATATTTCACACAGTATCCAGGCTGATAGAGGTAAATATTTCACAGTATCCATGCTGATAGAGGTAAATATTTCACACAGTATCCATGCTGATAGGGGTAAATATTTCACACAGTATCCATGCTGATAGGGGTAAATATTTAACACAGTGTCCAGGCTGATAGGGGTAAATATTTCACACAGTATCCAGACAGATAGAGGTAAATATTTCATAGAGTATCCATGCTGAAAGGGGTAAATATTTCACACAATATCCAGGCTGATAGGTGTAAATATTTCATAAAGTATCCAGGCTGATGGGGTACATATTTCACACAGTCTCCGTGCAGGTAGGGGAAAATTTTTCACACAGTCTCCAGGCAGATAGAGTAAATAATTCACACAGTATCCTGGCTGATAGGGGTAAATATTTCACTCAGATTCCAGACTGATATGGGTAAATATTTCACACAGTCTCCAGGCAAATAAGCGTAAATATTTCAATCTGTGTCCAGACTGACAGGGGTAAATATTTCACACAATGTCCAGTGAAATAGGGCTAAATATTTCACACATTTTACAGACTGATAGGGGTAAATAATACACACAGTCTCTAGGCTAATAGGGGTAAATATTTCCCACAGTCTCCAGGCTGATAGGGGTAAATATTACACATATTTCCAGGCTGATAGGGGTAAATATTTCACACAGTCTTCAGGCAGATAGGGGTAAATATTACATGCTGTGTCCAGGCTGATAGGGTTAAGTATTTCACACAGTCTCAAGGCTGATAAGGGTAAATATTTCACACAGTGTCCTGGCTGATAGGGGTAAATATTTCACACAGTCTCCAGGATGATAGGGGTAAATATGTCACATATTCTATAGGCTGATAGGGGTAAATATTTCACACAGTCTTCAGGCGGATACGGGTAAATATTACACACAGTCTCCGGGCTGATATGGATAAATATTACACACAGTGTCCAGCCTGATAGGGATAAATATTACACACAGTACCTAGGTTGAGAGATCTAAATATTTCATAGAGTCTCCAGGCTGATAGGGGTAAATATTTCACCCCATTTTCCAAGCTCATAGGGGTAAATGTTTCACACAGTCTCCAGGCTGATAGGGGTAAATATTTCACACAATGTCCAGTCATATAGGACTCAATATTTCACTTATTCTCCAGACTGTTAGGGCTAAATATTTCTCAAAGTGTACAGGCTGATAGGGATAAATATTTCACATAGTGTCCAGACTGATAGGGGTAAATATTTCACACAGTATACAAGCTGATAGTGGTAAATATTTCACACAATAACCAGGCTGATAGGGGTAAATATTTCACACAGTATCCAGGCTGATAGAGGTAAATATTTCACAAAATATCCTGGCTGATAGAGGTAAATATTTCACACAATATCCTGGCTGATAGAGGTAAATATTTCACACAGTATCCATGCTGATAGGGGTAAATATTTCACACAGTATCCATGCTGATAGAGGTAAATATTTCACACAGTATCCATGCTGATAGGGGTAAATATTTCACACAGTATCCAGGCTGATAGGGGTAAATATTTCACTCAGTATCCATGCTGATAGAGGTAAATATTTCACACAATATCCTGGCTGATAGGGGTAAATATTTCACACAGTATCCATGCTGATAGGGGTAAATATTTCACACAGTATCCAGGCTGATAGAGGTAAATATTTCACACAGTATCCATGCTGATAGGGGTAAATATTTCACACAGTATCCATGCTGATAGGGGTATATATTTCACACAGTATCCAGACAGATAGAGGTAAATATTTCATAGAGTATCCAGGCTGATGGGGGAGATATTTCACACAGTGTCCAGGCTGATAGGGGTACATATGTCGCACTCTGTCCAGGATGATAGAGGTAAACATTTGACAAAGTTTCCAGACTGATATGGGTAAATATTTCACACAGTATCCAGGCTGATAGAGGTAAATATTTCACACAGTATCCATGCTGATAGGGGTAAATATTTCACACAGTATCCATGCTGATAGGGGTAAATATTTCACACAGTATCCAGACAGATAGAGGTAAATACTTCATAGAGTATCCAGGCTGATGGGGGAGATATTTCACACAGTGTCCAGGCTGATAGGGGTACATATGTCGCACTCTGTCCAGGATGATAGAGGTAAACATTTGACAAAGTTTCCAGACTGATATGGGTAAATATTTCACACAGTATCCAGGCTGATAGAGGTAAATATTTCACACAGTATCCATGCTGATAGGGGTAAATATTTCACACAGTATCCATGCTGATAGGGGTAAATATTTCACACAGTATCCAGACAGATAGAGGTAAATATTTCATAGAGTATCCAGGCTGATGGGGTAGATATTTCACACAGTGTCCAGGCTGATAGGGGTAAATATTTCACACAGTATCCAGACAGATAGAGGTAAATATTTCATAGAGTATCCAGACTGATGGGGTAGATATTTCACACAGTCTCCAGGCTGATAGGGGTAAATATTTCACACTGTGTCCAGACTGATAGGGGTAAATATTTCATAGAGTATCCAGGCTGAAAGGGGTAAATATTTCACACAGTATCCAAGCTGAGAGGGGTAATTATTTCACTCAGTATCCAGACAGATAGGGGTAAATATTTCAGACAGTATCCAGACTGATGGGGTCCAAATTTCACACAGCCTCCATGCAGGTAGGGGTAAATTTAGCACACAGTCTCCAGGCTGATAGGGGTAAATATATCATAGAGTATCCAGACTGATGGGGTAGATATTTCACACAGCCTCCAGGCTGATAGGGGTAAATATTTCACACTGTGTCCAGGATGATAGGGGTAAACATTTGACAAAGTTTCCAGACTGATATTGGTAAATATTTCACACAGTCTCCAGGCAAATAGGGGTAAATATTTCAATCTCTGTCCAGACAGAAAGGGGTAAATATTTCATACAGTATCCAGGCCGATTGGGTGCATATTTCACACAGTATCCTGGCTGATAGGGGTAAATATTTCATACAGTATCCAGGCCGATGGGGTAAATATTTCATACAGTATCCAGGCTGATAGGTGTAAATATTTCATAAAGTATCCAGGCTGATGGGGTACATATTTCACACAGTCTCCATGCAGGTAGGGGAAAATTTTTCACACAGTCTCCAGGCAGATAGAGTAAATAATTCACACAGTATCCTGGCTGATAGGGGTAAATATTTCACTCAGATTGCAGACTGATATGGGTAAATATTTCACACAGTCTCCAGGCAAATAAGCGTAAATATTTCAATCTGTGTCCAGACTGACAGGGGTAAATATTTCACACAATGTCCAGTCAAATAGGGCTAAATATTTCACACATTTTACAGACTGATAGGGGTAAATAATACACACAGTCTCTAGGCTAATAGGGGTAAATATTTCCCACAGTCTCCAGGCTGATAGGGGTAAATATTACACATATTTCCAGGCTGATAGGGGTAAATATTTCACACAGTCTTCAGGCAGATAGGGGTAAATATTACATGCTGTGTCCAGGCTGATAGGGTTAAGTATTTCACACAGTCTCAAAGCTGATAAGGGTAAATATTTCACACAGTGTCCTGGCTGATAGGGGTAAATATTTCACACAGTCTCCAGGATGATAGGGGTAAATATGTCACATATTCTATAGGCTGATAGGGGTAAATATTTCACACAGTCTTCAGGCGGATACGGGTAAATATTACACACAGTCTCCGGGCTGATATGGATAAATATTACACACAGTGTCCAGCCTGATAGGGATAAATATTACACACAGTACCTAGGTTGAGAGATCTAAATATTTCATAGAGTCTCCAGGCTGATAGGGGTAAATATTTCACCCCATTTTCCAAGCTCATAGGGGTAAATGTTTCACACAGTCTCCAGGCTGATAGGGGTAAATATTTCACACAATGTCCAGTCATATAGGACTCAATATTTCACTCATTCTCCAGACTGTTAGGGCTAAATATTTCTCAAAGTGTACAGGCTGATAGGGATAAATATTTCACATAGTGTCCAGACTGATAGGGGTAAATATTTCACACAGTATCCAAGCTGATAGTGGTAAATATTTCACACAATAACCAGGCTGATAGGGGTAAATATTTCACACAGTATCCAGGCTGATAGAGGTAAATATTTCACACAATATCCTGGCTGATAGAGGTAAATATTTCACACAGTATCCATGCTGATAGGGGTAAATATTTCACACAGTGTCCATGCTGATAGAGGTAAATATTTCACACAGTATCCATGCTGATAGGGGTAAATATTTCACACAGTATCCAGGCTGATAGAGGTAAATATTTCACACAGTATCCATGCTGATAGAGGTAAATATTTCACGCAATATCCTGGCTGATAGGGGTAAATATTTCACACAGTATCCATGCTGATAGGGGTAAATATTTCACACAGTATCCAGGCTGATAGAGGTAAATATTTCACACAGTATCCATGCTGATAGGGGTAAATATTTCACACAGTATCCATGCTGATAGGGGTAAATATTTAACACAGTGTCCAGGCTGATAGGGGTAAATATTTCACACAGTATCCAGACAGATAGAGGTAAATATTTCATAGAGTATCCAGGCTGAAAGGGGTAAATATTTCACACAATATCCAGGCTGATAGGGGTAAATATTTCATACAGTATCCAGTTCGATGGGCTAAATATTTCATACAGTATCCAGGCTGATAGGTGTAAATATTTCATACAGTATCCAGGCTGATGGGGTACATATTTCACACAGTCTCCATGCAGGTAGGGGAAAATTTTTCACACAGTCTCCAGGCAGATAGAGTAAATAATTCACACAGTATCCTGGCTGATAGGGGTAAATATTTCACTCAGATTCCAGACTGATATGGGTAAATATTTCACACAGTCTCCAGGCAAATAAGCGTAAATATTTCAATCTGTGTCCAGACTGACAGGGGTAAATATTTCACACAATGTCCAGTCAAATAGGGCTAAATATTTCACACATTTTACAGACTGATAGGGGTAAATAATACACACAGTCTCTAGGCTAATAGGGGTAAATATTTCCCACAGTCTCCAGGCTGATAGGGGTAAATATTACACATATTTCCAGGCTGATAGAGGTAAATATTTCACACAGTCTTCAGGCAGATAGGGGTAAATATTACATGCTGTGTCCAGGCTGATAGGGTTAAGTATTTCACACAGTCTCAAGGCTGATAAGGGTAAATATTTCACACAGTGTCCTGGCTGATAGGGGTAAATATTTCACACAGTCTTCAGGATGATAGGGGTAAATATGTCACATATTCTATAGGCTGATAGGGGTAAATATTTCACACAGTCTTCAGGCGGATACGGGTAAATATTACACACAGTCTCCGGGCTGATATGGATAAATATTACACACAGTGTCCAGCCTGATAGGGATAAATATTACACACAGTACCTAGGTTGAGAGATCTAAATATTTCATAGAGTCTCCAGGCTGATAGGGGTAAATATTTCACCCAGTCTCCAAGCTCATAGGGGTAAATGTTTCACACAGTCTCCAGGCTGATAGGGGTAAATATTTCACACAATGTCCAGTCATATAGGACTCAATATTTCACTCATTCTCCAGACTGTTAGGGCTAAATATTTCTCAAAGTGTACAGGCTGATAGGGATAAATATTTCACATAGTGTCCAGACTGATAGGGGTAAATATTTCACACAGTATCCAAGCTGATAGTGGTAAATATTTCACACAATAACCAGGCTGATAGGGGTAAATATTTCACACAGTATCCAGGCTGATAGAGGTAAATATTTCACACAATATCCTGGCTGATAGAGGTAAATATTTCACACAATATCCTGGCTGATAGAGGTAAATATTTCACACAGTATCCATGCTGATAGGGGTAAATATTTCACACAGTATCCATGCTGATAGAGGTAAATATTTCACACAGTATCCATGCTGATAGGGGTAAATATTTCACACAGTATCCAGGCTGATAGGGGTAAATATTTCACACAGTATCCATGCTGATAGAGGTAAATATTTCACACAACATCCTGGCTGATAGGGGTAAATATTTCACACAGTATCCATGCTGATAGGGGTAAATATTTCACACAGTATCCAGGCTGATAGAGGTAAATATTTCACACAGTATCCATGCTGATAGGGGTAAATATTTCACACAGTATCCATGTTGATAGGGGTAAATATTTCACACAGTATCCAGACAGATAGAGGTAAATATTTCATAGAGTATCCAGGCTGATGGGGTAGATATTTCACACAGTGTCCAGGCTGATAGGGGTAAATATTTCACACAGTATCCAGACAGATAGAGGTAAATATTTCATAGAGTATCCAGGCTGATGGGGGAGATATTTCACACAGTGTCCAGGCTGATAGGGGTACATATGTCGCACTGTGTCCAGGATGATAGAGGTAAACATTTGACAAAGTTTCCAGACTGATATGCGTAAATATTTCACACAGTATCCAGGCTGATAGAGGTAAATATTTCACACAGTATCCATGCTGATAGGGGTAAATATTTCACACAGTATCCATGCTGATAGGGGTAAATATTTCACACAGTATCCAGACAGATAGAGGTAAATATTTCATAGAGTATCCAGGCTGATGGGGTAGATATTTCACACAGTGTCCAGGCTGATAGGGGTAAATATTTCACACAGTATCCAGACAGATAGAGGTAAATATTTCATAGAGTATCCAGACTGATGGGGTAGATATTTCACACAGTCTCCAGGCTGATAGGGGTAAATATTTCACACTGTGTCCAGACTGATAGGGGTAAATATTTCATAGAGTATCCAGGCTGAAAGGGGTAAATATTTCACACAGTATCCAAGTTGAGAGGGGTAATTATTTCACTCAGTATCCAGACAGATAGGGGTAAATATTTCAGACAGTAACCAGACTGATGGGGTCCAAATTTCACACAGCCTCCATGCAGGTAGGGGTAAATTTAGCACACAGTCTCCAGGCTGATAGGGGTAAATATATCATAGATTATCCAGACTGATGGGGTAGATAATTCACACAGCCTCCAGGCTGATAGGGGTAAATATTTCACACTGTGTCCAGGATGATAGGGGTAAACATTTGACAAAGTTTCCAGACTGATATTGGTAAATATTTCACACAGTCTCCAGGCAGATAGAGTAAATAATTCACACAGTATCCTGGCTGATAGGGGTAAATATTTCACTCAGATTGCAGACTGATATGGGTAAATATTTCACACAGTCTCCAGGCAAATAAGCGTAAATATTTCAATCTGTGTCCAGACTGACAGGGGTAAATATTTCACACAATGTCCAGTCAAATAGGGCTAAATATTTCACACATTTTACAGACTGATAGGGGTAAATAATACACACAGTCTCTAGGCTAATAGGGGTAAATATTTCCCACAGTCTCCAGGCTGATAGGGGTAAATATTACACATATTTCCAGGCTGATAGGGGTAAATATTTCACACAGTCTTCAGGCAGATAGGGGTAAATATTACATGCTGTGTCCAGGCTGATAGGGTTAAGTATTTCACACAGTCTCAAGGCTGATAAGGGTAAATATTTCACACAGTGTCCTGGCTGATAGGGGTAAATATTTCACACAGTCTCCAGGATGATAGGGGTAAATATGTCACATATTCTATAGGCTGATAGGGGTAAATATTTCACACAGTCTTCAGGCGGATACGGGTAAATATTACACACAGTCTCCGGGCTGATATGGATAAATATTACACACAGTGTCCAGCCTGATAGGGATAAATATTACACACAGTACCTAGGTTGAGAGATCTAAATATTTCATAGAGTCTCCAGGCTGATAGGGGTAAATATTTCACCCCATTTTCCAAGCTCATAGGGGTAAATGTTTCACACAGTCTCCAGGCTGATAGGGGTAAATATTTCACACAATGTCCAGTCATATAGGACTCAATATTTCACTCATTCTCCAGACTGTTAGGGCTAAATATTTCTCAAAGTGTACAGGCTGATAGGGATAAATATTTCACATAGTGTCCAGACTGATAGGGGTAAATATTTCACACAGTATCCAAGCTGATAGTGGTAAATATTTCACACAATAACCAGGCTGATAGGGGTAAATATTTCACACAGTATCCAGGCTGATAGAGGTAAATATTTCACACAATATCCTGGCTGATAGAGGTAAATATTTCACACAGTATCCATGCTGATAGGGGTAAATATTTCACACAGTATCCATGCTGATAGAGGTAAATATTTCACACAATATCCTGGCTGATAGGGGTAAATATTTCACACAGTATCCAGGCTGATAGAGGTAAATATTTCACACAGTATCCATGCTGATAGAGGTAAATATTTCACACAGTATCCATGCTGATAGAGGTAAATATTTCACACAGTATCCATGCTGATAGGGGTAAATATTTAACACAGTGTCCAGGCTGATAGGGGTAAATATTTCACACAGTATCCAGACAGATAGAGGTAAATATTTCATAGAGTATCCATGCTGAAAGGGGTAAATATTTCACACAATATCCAGGCTGATAGGGGTAAATATTTCATACAGTATCCAGTTCGATGGGCTAAATATTTCATACAGTATCCAGGCTGATAGGTGTAAATATTTCATACAGTATCCAGGCTGATGGGGTACATATTTCACACAGTCTCCATGCAGGTAGGGGAAAATTTTTCACACAGTCTCCAGGCAGATAGAGTAAATAATTCACACAGTATCCTGGCTGATAGGGGTAAATATTTCACTCAGATTCCAGACTGATATGGGTAAATATTTCACACAGTCTCCAGGCAAATAAGCGTAAATATTTCAATCTGTGTCCAGACTGACAGGGGTAAATATTTCACACAATGTCCAGTCAAATAGGGCTAAATATTTCACACATTTTACAGACTGATAGGGGTAAATAATACACACAGTCTCTAGGCTAATAGGGGTAAATATTTCCCACAGTCTCCAGGCTGATAGGGGTAAATATTACACATATTTCCAGGCTGATAGGGGTAAATATTTCACACAGTCTTCAGGCAGATAGGGGTAAATATTACATGCTGTGTCCAGGCTGATAGGGTTAAGTATTTCACACAGTCTCAAGGCTGATAAGGGTAAATATTTCACACAGTGTCCTGGCTGATAGGGGTAAATATTTCACACAGTCTCCAGGATGATAGGGGTAAATATGTCACATATTCTATAGGCTGATAGGGGTAAATATTTCACACAGTCTTCAGGCGGATACGGGTAAATATTACACACAGTCTTCGGGCTGATATGGATAAATATTACACACAGTGTCCAGCCTGATAGGGATAAATATTACACACAGTACCTAGGTTGAGAGATCTAAATATTTCATAGAGTCTCCAGGCTGATAGGGGTAAATATTTCACCCAGTCTCCAAGCTCATAGGGGTAAATGTTTCACACAGTCTCCAGGCTGATAGGGGTAAATATTTCACACAATGTCCAGTCATATAGGACTCAATATTTCACTCATTCTCCAGACTGTTAGGGCTAAATATTTCTCAAAGTGTACAGGCTGATAGGGATAAATATTTCACATAGTGTCCAGACTGATAGGGGTAAATATTTCACACAGTATCCAAGCTGATAGTGGTAAATATTTCACACAATAACCAGGCTGATAGGGGTAAATATTTCACACAGTATCCAGGCTGATAGAGGTAAATATTTCACACAATATCCTGGCTGATAGAGGTAAATATTTCACACAATATCCTGGCTGATAGAGGTAAATATTTCACACAGTATCCATGCTGATAGGGGTAAATATTTCACACAGTATCCATGCTGATAGAGGTAAATATTTCACACAGTATCCATGCTGATAGGGGTAAATATTTCACACAGTATCCAGGCTGATAGAGGTAAATATTTCACACAGTATCCATGCTGATAGAGGTAAATATTTCACACAATATCCTGGCTGATAGGGGTAAATATTTCACACAGTGTCCAGGCTGATAGGGGTAAATATTTCACACATTATCCAGGCTGATAGAGGTAAATATTTCACACAGTATCCATGCTGATAGGGGTAAATATTTCACACAGTATCCATGCTGATAGGGATAAATATTTCACACAGTGTCCAGGCTGATAGGGGTAAATATTTCACACAGTATCCAGACAGATAGAGGTAAATATTTCATAGAGTATCCAGGCTGAAAGGGGTAAATATTTCACACAATATCCAGGCTGATAGGGGTAAATATTTCACACAGTCTCCAGGCTGATAGAGTAAATGTTTCACACAGTCTCCAGGCTGATAGGGGTAAATATTACAAACAGTATCCAGAATGAAAGGGGTAAATATTTCATACATTAACCAGGCTGATGGGGTACATATTTAACACAGTCACCATGCTGGTGGGGGTAAATACTTAACACAGTATCCAGGCTGATAGGGGTAAATTATATACACAGTCTCCAGGCAGATAGGGGTAAATATTTCACACAGAACCTAGGCTGATAGGGGTATATATTTGAAACAGTCTTCAGGCTGATAGGGGTAAATATTTCACACAGCCTCCACGTTGATAGTGGCAAATATATCACACAGTCTCCAAGCTGATATGGGTAAATATTTCAAGGAGTCTCCAGCCTGATAGGTGTAAATATTTCACACCGTATCCAGGCTGATAGAGATAAATATTTCACACAGTATCCAGGCTGATAGGGGTAAAGATTTCACACAGTATCCAGGCTGATAGGGGTAAATATTACACACAGTTTCCAGAATGATTGTGGTAAATATTTCATACATTAACCAGGCTGATGGGGTACATATTTAACACAGTCACCATGCTGGTGGGGGTAAATACTTAACACAGTATCCAGGCTGATAGGGGTAAATTATATACACAGTCTCCTGGCAGATAGGGGTAAATATTTCACACAGAACCTAGGCTGATAGGGGTAAATATTTGAAACAGTCTTCAGGCTGATAGGGGTAAATATTTCACACAGCCTCCACGTTGATAGTGGCAAATATATCACACAGTCTCCAAGCTGATATGGGTAAATATTTCAAGGAGTCTCCAGCCTGATAGGTGTAAATATTTCACACCGTATCCAGGCTGATAGAGATAAATATTTCACACAGTATCCAGGCTGATAGGGGTAAAGATTTCACACAGTATCCAGGCTGATAGGGGTAAATATTACACACAGTTTCCAGAATGATTGGGGTAAATATTTCATACATTGTCCAGGCTGATGGGGTACATATTTAACACAGTCACCATGCTGGTATGGGTAAATATTTCACACATTATCCAGGCTGATAGGGGTAAATTTTAAACACAGTCTCCAGGCAGATAGGAGTAAATATTTCAAACAGTACCTAGGCTGTTAGGGATAAGTATTTCACACAGTCTTCAGGCTGATAGGGGTAAATATTTCACACAGTCTCCAGGTTGATAGGGGTAAATATTTCACACAATATCCATGCTGAAATGGGTAAATATTTCACACAGTCTCCAGGCTGATAGGGGTAAATATTTCACACAGTATCCAAGCTGATAGGGGTAAATATTTCACACAATATCCATGCTGATATGGGTAAATATTTCACACAGTCTCCATGCTGATAGGGGTAAATATTTCAAGCAGTCTCCAGCCTGATAGGTGTAAATATTTCACACCGTATCCAGGCTGTTAGAGGTAAATATTTCACACATTATCCAGGCTGATAGGGGTAAATATTTCACACAGTATCCAGGCTGAAAGGGGTAAATATTTCACACAATATCCAGGCTGATAGGGGTAAATATTTCACACAGTCTCCAGGCTGATAGGGGTAAATATTACTCACAGTATCCAGAATGATTGGGGTAAATATTTCATACTTTATCCAGGCTGATGGGGTACATATTTATCACTGTCACCATGCTGGTGGGGGTAAATATTTAACACAGTATCCAGGCTGATAGGGTTAAATTTTATACACAGTCTCCAGGCAGATAGCGGTAAATATTTCACACAGTACCTAGGCTGATAGGGGCAAGTATTTGAACCAGTCTTCAGGCTGATATGGGTAAATATTTCACACAGCCTCCAGCTTGATAGGGGTAAATATTTCACACAGTCTCCAAGCTGATAGGGTTAAATATTTCAAGCAGTCTCCAGCCTGATAGGTCTAAATATTTCACACCACATCAAGGCCTATAGAGGTAAATATTTCACACAGTATCCAGGCTGATATGGGTACATATTTCACACAGTATCCAGGCCGATAGGGTTAAATATTACACACAGTTTCCAGAATGATTGGGGTAAATATTTCATACACTGTCCAGGCTGATGGGGTACATATTTGACACAGTCACCATGCTGGTATGGGTAAATATTTCACACAGTATCCAGGCTGATCGGGATAAATTTTAAACACAGTCTCCAGGCAGATAGGGGTAAATATTTCACACAGTACCTAGGCTGATAGGGGTAAGTATTTCACACAGTCTTCAGGCTGATAGGGGTAAATATTTCACACAGTCTCCAGGTTGATAGGGGTAAATATTACACACAGTCGCCAGGCTGATATGGGTAAATATTTCCCAGAGTGTCCAAGCTGATAAGGGTAAATATTTCATACTGTATCCAGGCTGATAGGTGTAAATATTTCACACAGTGTCCAGACTGATAGGGGTAAATTTTTCACACAGTGTTCAGGCTGACAGGGAAAAATATTTCACACAATCTCCAAACTGTTAGGGGTAATTATTGCACACAATGTCCAGGCTGAGAGGGGAAAATATTTCTCACAATGTCCAGTCATATAGGGGTAAATATTTCACACATTATCCAAGCTGAGAGGGGTAATTATTTCACACACTATCCAGACAGAAAGGGGGAAATATTTCACACAGTCTCCAGGCTGATAGGGGTAAATATTTCACACAGTATCCAGGCTGATAGGGGTAAATATTTCACACAGTATCCAGATAGATAGGGGTAAATATTTCATAGAGTATCCAGGCTGATAGGGGTAAATATTTCACACAGTGTCCAGGCTGATAAGGGTAAATATGTCACACTGTGTGCAAGATGATAGGGGTAAATATTTCACACAGTTTCCAGACTGATATGGGTAAATATTTCACACAGTCTCCAGGCAAATAGGGGTAAATATTTCAATCTGTTTCCAGACAGATAGGGGTAAATATTTCATACAGTATCGAGGCTGATGGGGTACATATTTCAGACAGTCTCCATGCAGGTAGGGGTAAATTTTTCACACAGTATCCAGCCTGATAGGGGTAAATATTTCACCCAGTTTCCAGACTGATATGGGTAAATTTTTCACACAGTCTCCAGGCAAATAGGGGTAAATATTTCAATCTGTGTCCAGACTGATAGGGGTAAATATTTCACACAGTGTCCACTCTGATAGGGATGAATATTTCACATAGTGTCCAGACTGATAGGGGTAAATATTACACACAGTGTTCAGACTGATAGGGGTAAATATTTCTCACAGTGTACAGCCTGATAGGGGTAAATATTTCACATAGTCTCCAGCCTGATAGGTGTAAATGTTTCACACGGTATCCAGGATGATAGGGGTAAATAGTTCACACAGTATCCAGGCAGATAAGGGAAAATATTACACACAATATCCTGGTTGTTAGGGGTGAATATGTCACACAGTATCCAGGATGATTTGGGTAAATATTTCACACAGTTTCCAGACTGATAGGGGTAAATATTTCACACGGTATCCTGTTTGATTGGGGTAAATATTTCGCACAGTATCAAGGCTGAAAGATGTAAATATTTCTGAAAGTATCCAGTTTCATAGGGGTAAATATTTCGCACAGTATCAAGGCTGAAAGATCAAAATATTTCACACAGTGTCCAGGCTGATAGCACGAAATATTTCACACAGTCTCCAGACTGATAGGGGTAAATTTTACACACAGTGTCCAGGCTGATAGGGGTAAATATCTCAAACTGTGTCTGGGATGATAGGGGTAAATATTTCACAAAGTTTCCAGACTGATAGGCTGAAAGATCAAAATATTTCACACAGTGTCCAGGCTGATAGCACGAAATATTTCACACAGTCTCCAGACTGATAGGGGTAAATATTACACACAGTGTCCAGACTGTTAAGGGAAAATATTTCACACAGTTTCCTGACTGATAGGGGTAAATATTTCTCACAGTGTACAGCCCTATAGGGGTAAATAATTCACATAGTGTCCAGACTGATAGGGGTAAATATTACAAACAATGTCCAGACTGATAGGGGAAAATATTTCACAAAGTGACCAGCATGATGTGCGTAAATATTTTGCACAATCTCCATGCTGGTGAGGGTCAATATTTCACACAATATCCATGCTGATATGGGTAAATATTTCACACAGTCTCCAGGCTGATAGGGGTAAATATTTCACACAGTCTCCAAGCTGATAGGGGTAAATATTTCACACAATATCCATGCTGATATGGGTAAATATTTCACACAGTCTCCAGGCTGATAGGGGTAAATATTTCACACAGTCTCCATGCTGATAGGGGTAAATATTTCAAGCAGTCTCCAGCCTGATAGGTGTAAATATTTCACACCGTATCCAGGCTGTTAGAGGTAAATATTTCACACATTATCCAGGCTGATAGGGGTAAATATTTCACACAGTATCCAGGCTGAAAGGGGTAAATATTTCACACAATATCCAGGCTGATAGGGGTAAATATTTCACACAGTCTCCAGGCTGATAGGGGTAAATATTACACACAGTATCCAGAATGATTGGGGTAAATATTTCATACATTAACCAGGCTGATGGGGTACATATTTAACACAGTCACCATGCTGGTGGGGGTAAATTCTTAACACAGTATCCAGGCTGATAGGGGTAAATTATATACACAGTCTCCAGGCAGATAGGGGTAAATATTTCACACAGTACCTAGGCTGATAGGGGTAAGTATTTGAAACAGTATTCAGGCTGATAGGGGTAAATATTTCACACAGCCTCCACGTAGATAGTGGCAAATATTTCACACAGTCTCCAAGCTGATAGGGGTAAATATTTCAGACAGTATCCAGGCTGATAGGAGTAAATATTTCGCACCGTATCCAGGCTGATAAGGGAAAATATTTCACTCAGTATCCAGGCTGATAGGGGTAAATATTTCACAGAGTATCCAGGCAGATAGCGGTAAGTATTTCACACAATATCCTGGTTGTTAGGGGTGAATATTTCACACTGTATCCAGGATGATAGGGGTAAATATTTCACACAGTTTTCAGACTATTAAGGTTAAATATTTCACACAGTTTCCTGACTGATAGGGGTAAATATTTCTCACAGTGTACAGCCCTATAGGGGTAAATATTTCACATAGTGTCCAGACTGATAGGGGTAAATATTACACACAGTGTCCAGACTGATAGGGGTAAATATTTCACACAGTGTCCAGATTGATAGGGGAAAATATTTCACAAAGGGACCAGGATGATATGGGTAAATATTTCACACAATATCCATGCTGATATGGGTAAATATTCCACACAGTCTCCAGGCTGATAGGGGTAAATATTTCACACAGTCTTCAAGCTGATAGGGGTAAATATTTCATGCAGTCTCCAGCCTGATAGGTGTAAATATTTCACACCATATCCAGGCTGTTAGAGGTAAATATTTCACAGTCTCCAGGCTGATAGGGGTAAATATTTCACACAGTCTCCAAGCTGATAGGGGTAAATATTTCAAGCAGTCTCCAGCCTGATAGGTGTAAATATTTCACACCATATCCAGGCTGTTAGAGGTAAATATTTCACACAGTAACCAGGCTGATAGGGGTAAATATTTGAAACAGTCTTCAGGCTGATAGGGGTAAATATTTCACACAGCCTCCACGTTGATAGTGGCAAATATATCACACAGTCTCCAAGCTGATATGGGTAAATATTTCAAGGAGTCTCCAGCCTGATAGGTGTAAATATTTCACACCGTATCCAGGCTGATAGAGATAAATATTTCACACAGTATCCAGGCTGATAGGGGTAAAGATTTCACACAGTATCCAGGCTGATAGGGGTAAATATTACACACAGTTTCCAGAATGATTGTGGTAAATATTTCATACATTAACCAGGCTGATGGGGTACATATTTAACACAGTCACCATGCTGGTGGGGGTAAATACTTAACACAGTATCCAGGCTGATAGGGGTAAATTATATACACAGTCTCCTGGCAGATAGGGGTAAATATTTCACACAGAACCTAGGCTGATAGGGGTAAATATTTGAAACAGTCTTCAGGCTGATAGGGGTAAATATTTCACACAGCCTCCACGTTGATAGTGGCAAATATATCACACAGTCTCCAAGCTGATATGGGTAAATATTTCAAGGAGTCTCCAGCCTGATAGGTGTAAATATTTCACACCGTATCCAGGCTGATAGAGATAAATATTTCACACAGTATCCAGGCTGATAGGGGTAAAGATTTCACACAGTATCCAGGCTGATAGGGGTAAATATTACACACAGTTTCCAGAATGATTGGGGTAAATATTTCATACATTGTCCAGGCTGATGGGGTACATATTTAACACAGTCACCATGCTGGTATGGGTAAATATTTCACACATTATCCAGGCTGATAGGGGTAAATTTTAAACACAGTCTCCAGGCAGATAGGAGTAAATATTTCAAACAGTACCTAGGCTGATAGGGATAAGTATTTCACACAGTCTTCAGGCTGATAGGGGTAAATATTTCACACAGTCTCCAGGTTGATAGGGGTAAATATTTCACACAATATCCATGCTGAAATGGGTAAATATTTCACACAGTCTCCAGGCTGATAGGGGTAAATATTTCACACAGTATCCAAGCTGATAGGGGTAAATATTTCACACAATATCCATGCTGATATGGGTAAATATTTCACACAGTCTCCATGCTGATAGGGGTAAATATTTCAAGCAGTCTCCAGCCTGATAGGTGTAAATATTTCACACCGTATCCAGGCTGTTAGAGGTAAATATTTCACACATTATCCAGGCTGATAGGGGTAAATATTTCACACAGTATCCAGGCTGAAAGGGGTAAATATTTCACACAATATCCAGGCTGATAGGGGTAAATATTTCACACAGTCTCCAGGCTGATAGGGGTAAATATTACTCACAGTATCCAGAATGATTGGGGTAAATATTTCATACTTTATCCAGGCTGATGGGGTACATATTTATCACTGTCACCATGCTGGTGGGGGTAAATATTTAACACAGTATCCAGGCTGATAGGGTTAAATTTTATACACAGTCTCCAGGCAGATAGCGGTAAATATTTCACACAGTACCTAGGCTGATAGGGGCAAGTATTTGAACCAGTCTTCAGGCTGATATGGGTAAATATTTCACACAGCCTCCAGCTTGATAGGGGTAAATATTTCACACAGTCTCCAAGCTGATAGGGTTAAATATTTCAAGCAGTCTCCAGCCTGATAGGTCTAAATATTTCACACCACATCAAGGCCTATAGAGGTAAATATTTCACACAGTATCCAGGCTGATATGGGTACATATTTCACACAGTATCCAGGCCGATAGGGTTAAATATTACACACAGTTTCCAGAATGATTGGGGTAAATATTTCATACACTGTCCAGGCTGATGGGGTACATATTTGACACAGTCACCATGCTGGTATGGGTAAATATTTCACACAGTATCCAGGCTGATCGGGATAAATTTTAAACACAGTCTCCAGGCAGATAGGGGTAAATATTTCACACAGTACCTAGGCTGATAGGGGTAAGTATTTCACACAGTCTTCAGGCTGATAGGGGTAAATATTTCACACAGTCTCCAGGTTGATAGGGGTAAATATTACACACAGTCGCCAGGCTGATATGGGTAAATATTTCCCAGAGTGTCCAAGCTGATAAGGGTAAATATTTCATACTGTATCCAGGCTGATAGGTGTAAATATTTCACACAGTGTCCAGACTGATAGGGGTAAATTTTTCACACAGTGTTCAGGCTGACAGGGAAAAATATTTCACACAATCTCCAAACTGTTAGGGGTAATTATTGCACACAATGTCCAGGCTGAGAGGGGAAAATATTTCTCACAATGTCCAGTCATATAGGGGTAAATATTTCACACATTATCCAAGCTGAGAGGGGTAATTATTTCACACACTATCCAGACAGAAAGGGGGAAATATTTCACACAGTCTCCAGGCTGATAGGGGTAAATATTTCACACAGTATCCAGGCTGATAGGGGTAAATATTTCACACAGTATCCAGATAGATAGGGGTAAATATTTCATAGAGTATCCAGGCTGATAGGGGTAAATATTTCACACAGTGTCCAGGCTGATAAGGGTAAATATGTCACACTGTGTGCAAGATGATAGGGGTAAATATTTCACACAGTTTCCAGACTGATATGGGTAAATATTTCACACAGTCTCCAGGCAAATAGGGGTAAATATTTCAATCTGTTTCCAGACAGATAGGGGTAAATATTTCATACAGTATCGAGGCTGATGGGGTACATATTTCAGACAGTCTCCATGCAGGTAGGGGTAAATTTTTCACACAGTATCCAGCCTGATAGGGGTAAATATTTCACCCAGTTTCCAGACTGATATGGGTAAATTTTTCACACAGTCTCCAGGCAAATAGGGGTAAATATTTCAATCTGTGTCCAGACTGATAGGGGTAAATATTTCACACAGTGTCCACTCTGATAGGGATGAATATTTCACATAGTGTCCAGACTGATAGGGGTAAATATTACACACAGTGTTCAGACTGATAGGGGTAAATATTTCTCACAGTGTACAGCCTGATAGGGGTAAATATTTCACATAGTCTCCAGCCTGATAGGTGTAAATGTTTCACACGGTATCCAGGATGATAGGGGTAAATAGTTCACACAGTATCCAGGCAGATAAGGGAAAATATTACACACAATATCCTGGTTGTTAGGGGTGAATATGTCACACAGTATCCAGGATGATTTGGGTAAATATTTCACACAGTTTCCAGACTGATAGGGGTAAATATTTCACACGGTATCCTGTTTGATTGGGGTAAATATTTCGCACAGTATCAAGGCTGAAAGATGTAAATATTTCTGAAAGTATCCAGTTTCATAGGGGTAAATATTTCGCACAGTATCAAGGCTGAAAGATCAAAATATTTCACACAGTGTCCAGGCTGATAGCACGAAATATTTCACACAGTCTCCAGACTGATAGGGGTAAATTTTACACACAGTGTCCAGGCTGATAGGGGTAAATATCTCAAACTGTGTCTGGGATGATAGGGGTAAATATTTCACAAAGTTTCCAGACTGATAGGCTGAAAGATCAAAATATTTCACACAGTGTCCAGGCTGATAGCACGAAATATTTCACACAGTCTCCAGACTGATAGGGGTAAATATTACACACAGTGTCCAGACTGTTAAGGGAAAATATTTCACACAGTTTCCTGACTGATAGGGGTAAATATTTCTCACAGTGTACAGCCCTATAGGGGTAAATAATTCACATAGTGTCCAGACTGATAGGGGTAAATATTACAAACAATGTCCAGACTGATAGGGGAAAATATTTCACAAAGTGACCAGCATGATGTGCGTAAATATTTTGCACAATCTCCATGCTGGTGAGGGTCAATATTTCACACAATATCCATGCTGATATGGGTAAATATTTCACACAGTCTCCAGGCTGATAGGGGTAAATATTTCACACAGTCTCCAAGCTGATAGGGGTAAATATTTCACACAATATCCATGCTGATATGGGTAAATATTTCACACAGTCTCCAGGCTGATAGGGGTAAATATTTCACACAGTCTCCATGCTGATAGGGGTAAATATTTCAAGCAGTCTCCAGCCTGATAGGTGTAAATATTTCACACCGTATCCAGGCTGTTAGAGGTAAATATTTCACACATTATCCAGGCTGATAGGGGTAAATATTTCACACAGTATCCAGGCTGAAAGGGGTAAATATTTCACACAATATCCAGGCTGATAGGGGTAAATATTTCACACAGTCTCCAGGCTGATAGGGGTAAATATTACACACAGTATCCAGAATGATTGGGGTAAATATTTCATACATTAACCAGGCTGATGGGGTACATATTTAACACAGTCACCATGCTGGTGGGGGTAAATTCTTAACACAGTATCCAGGCTGATAGGGGTAAATTATATACACAGTCTCCAGGCAGATAGGGGTAAATATTTCACACAGTACCTAGGCTGATAGGGGTAAGTATTTGAAACAGTATTCAGGCTGATAGGGGTAAATATTTCACACAGCCTCCACGTAGATAGTGGCAAATATTTCACACAGTCTCCAAGCTGATAGGGGTAAATATTTCAGACAGTATCCAGGCTGATAGGAGTAAATATTTCGCACCGTATCCAGGCTGATAAGGGAAAATATTTCACTCAGTATCCAGGCTGATAGGGGTAAATATTTCACAGAGTATCCAGGCAGATAGCGGTAAGTATTTCACACAATATCCTGGTTGTTAGGGGTGAATATTTCACACTGTATCCAGGATGATAGGGGTAAATATTTCACACAGTTTTCAGACTATTAAGGTTAAATATTTCACACAGTTTCCTGACTGATAGGGGTAAATATTTCTCACAGTGTACAGCCCTATAGGGGTAAATATTTCACATAGTGTCCAGACTGATAGGGGTAAATATTACACACAGTGTCCAGACTGATAGGGGTAAATATTTCACACAGTGTCCAGATTGATAGGGGAAAATATTTCACAAAGGGACCAGGATGATATGGGTAAATATTTCACACAATATCCATGCTGATATGGGTAAATATTCCACACAGTCTCCAGGCTGATAGGGGTAAATATTTCACACAGTCTTCAAGCTGATAGGGGTAAATATTTCATGCAGTCTCCAGCCTGATAGGTGTAAATATTTCACACCATATCCAGGCTGTTAGAGGTAAATATTTCACAGTCTCCAGGCTGATAGGGGTAAATATTTCACACAGTCTCCAAGCTGATAGGGGTAAATATTTCAAGCAGTCTCCAGCCTGATAGGTGTAAATATTTCACACCATATCCAGGCTGTTAGAGGTAAATATTTCACACAGTAACCAGGCTGATAGGGGTAAATATTTCACGCAGTATCCAGGCTGAAAGGGGTAAATATTTCACACAATATCCAGGCTGATAGGGGTAAATATTTCACACAGTCTCCAGACTGATAGAGTAAATATTTCAAACAGTATCCAGGCTGATAGGGGTAAATATTACTCACAGTATCCAGAATGATTGGGCTAAATATTTCATACTTTATCCAGGCTGATGGGGTACATATTTAACACTGTCACCATGCTGGTGGGGGTAAATATTTAACACAGTATCCAGGCTGATAGGGTTAAATTTTATACACAGTCTTCAGGCTGATATGGGTAAATATTTCACACAGCCTCCAGCTTGATAGCGGTAAATATTTCACACAGTCTCCAAGCTGTTAGGGGTAAATATTTCAAGCAGTCTCCAGCCTGATAGGTCTAAATATTTCACACCACATCAAGGCCTATAGAGGTAACTATTTCACACAGTATCCAGGCTGATATGGGTACATATTTCACACAGTATCCAGGCAGATATGGGTAAATATTTCACACAGTATCCAGGCTGATAGGGTTAAATATTACACACAGTTTCCAGAATGATTGGGGTAAATATTTCATACACTGTCCAGGCTGATGGGGTACATATTTGACACAGTCACCATGCTGGCATGGGTAAATATTTCACACAGTATCCAGGCTGATAGGGATAAATTTTAAACACAGTCTCCAGGCAGATAGGGGTAAATATTTCACACAGTACCTAGGCTGATAGGGGTAAGTATTTCACACAGTCTCCAGGTTGATAGGGGTAAATATTACACACAGTCGCCAGGCTGATATGGGTAAATATTTCCCAGAGTGTCCAAGCCGATAAGGGTAAATATTTCACACAGTATCCAGGCTGATAGGTGTAAATATTTCACACAGTGTCCCGACTGATAGGGGTAAATTTTTCACACAGTGTTCAGGCTGACAGGGGAAAATATTTCACACAATCTCCAAACTGTTAGGGGTAATTATTGCACACAATGTCCAGGCTGAGGGGGGAAAATATTTCTCACAATGTCCAGTCATATAGGGGTAAATATTTCACACATTATCCAAGCTGAGAGGGGTAATTATTTCACACACTATCCAGACAGAAAGGGGGAAATATTTCACACAGTCTCCAGGCTGATAGGGGTAAATATTTCACACAGTATCCAGACAGATAGGGGTAAATATTTCATAGAGTATCCAGGCTGATAGGGGTAAATATTTCACACAGTGTCCAGGCTGATAAGGGTAAATATGTCACACTGTGTGCAAGATGATAGGGGTAAATATTTCACACAGTTTCCAGACTGATATGGGTAAATATTTCACAGAGTTTCCAGACTGATATGGGTAAATATTTCACACAGTCTCCAGGCAAATAGGGGTAAATATTTCAATCTGTTTCCAGACAGATAGGGGTAAATATTTCATACAGTATCCAGGCTGATGGGGTACATATTTCAGACAGTCTCCATGCAGGTGGGGGTAAATTTTTCACATAGTCTCCAGGCTGATAGAGTAAATAATTCACACAGTATCCAGCCTGATAGGGGTAAATATTTCACTCAGTTTCCAGACTGATATGGGTAAATTTTTCACACAGTCTCCAGGCAAATAGGGGTAAATATTTCAATCTGTGTCCAGACTGATAGGGGTAAATATTTCACACAGTGTCCACTCTGATAGGGATGAATATTTCACATAGTGTCCAGACTGATAGGGGTAAATATTACACACAGTGTCCAGACTGATAGGGGTAAATATTTCTCACAGTGTACAGCCTGATAGGGGTAAATATTTCACATAGTCTCCAGCCTGATAGGTGTAAATGTTTCACACGGTATCCAGGATGATAGGGGTAAATAGTTCACACAGTATCCAGGCAGATAAGGGAAAATATTACACACAATATCCTGGTTGTTAGGGGTGAATATGTCACACAGTATCCAGGATGATTTGGGTAAATATTTCACACAGTTTCCAGACTGATAGGGGTAAATATTTCACACGGTATCCTGTTTGATTGGGGTAAATATTTCGCACAGTATCAAGGCTGAAAGATGTAAATATTTCTGAAAGTATCCAGTTTCATAGGGGTAAATATTTCGCACAGTATCAAGGCTGAAAGATCAAAATATTTCACACAGTGTCCAGGCTGATAGCACGAAATATTTCACACAGTCTCCAGACTGATAGGGGTAAATTTTACACACAGTGTCCAGGCTGATAGGGGTAAATATCTCAAACTGTGTCTGGGATGATAGGGGTAAATATTTCACAAAGTTTCCAGACTGATAGGCTGAAAGATCAAAATATTTCACACAGTGTCCAGGCTGATAGCACGAAATATTTCACACAGTCTCCAGACTGATAGGGGTAAATATTACACACAGTGTCCAGACTGATAGGGGTAATTATTTCACACAGTATCCAGGCTGATAGGGGTAAATATTTCACACAGTATCCAGGCTGCTAGGGGTAAATATTTCGCAGAGTATCAAGGCTGAAAGGGGTAAATATTTCACCCAGTATCCAGGCTGTTAGGGGTAAATATTTCACACAATATCCAGCTTGTAAGGGGTAAATATTTCATACAGTATTCACGTTGATAGGAGTAAATATTTCACGCATTATCCAGGCTGATAGGGGTAAATATTTCACAAAATATCCAGGCTGTTAGGGGTAAATATTTCACACAATATCCAGGCTGATAGGGGTAAATATCTCACACTGTGTCCAGGATGATAGGGGTATATATTTCAAACAGTTTCCAGACTGATATGGGTAAATATTTCACACTGTCTCCAGGCAAATAGGGGTAAATATTTCACACATTGTCTGGACTAATATGGATAAATATTTCTCACAGTGTACAGCCTGATAGGGGTAATTATTTCACATAGTGTCCAGACTGATAGGGGTAAATATTACACACAGTGTCCAGACTGATAGGGGTAAGTATTTCACACAGTGCCCAAGCTGATAGGGGTAAATATTTCTAACAGTGTACTGCCTGATATTGTAAATATTTCACACAGAGTCCAGAATGATAGGGTAAATATTACACACAGTCTCCAAGCTGATAGGTGTAAACATTCCACACAGTATCCAGGCTGATAGGGGTAAATATTTCATTGATTTTCGAGACAGATGGGGGTAAATATTTCACACAGTCTCCACGCTGATTGGGGTAAATATTTCACACAGTATCCAGGCTAATAGGGGTAAATATTTCACACAATATCCAGGCTGTTAGGGGTAAATATTTCACACAGTTTCCAGACTGATATGGGTAAATATTTCACACTGTCTCCAGGCAAATAGGGGTAAATATTTCCCACATTGTCCAGACTGATAGTGGTAAATATTTCACACAGTTTCCAGACTGACATGGGTAAACATTTCACACTGTCTCCAGGCAAATAGGGGTAAATATTTCACACATTGTCCAGACTGATAGGGGTAAATATTTCTCACAGTGTACAGCCTGTTAGGGGTAATATTTCACATAGTGTCCAGACTGATGGGGGTAAATATTACACACAGTGCCCAGACTGTTAGGGTTAATAATTTCAGACAGTATCCAAGTTGATAGGGGTAAATATTTCTCACATTGTACAGCCTGATAGTGTAATTATATCACATAGAGTCCAGTCTGATAGGGTAAATATTACACACAGTCTCCAAGCTGATAGGGGTAAATATTTCACACAGTACCTGGGCTGATAGGGGTAAATATTTCATAAAGTCTCGAAGCTGATGGGGGTAAATATTTCACACATTCTCCAAGCTGATTGGGGTAAATATTTCACACAGTTTCCAGGCTGATATGGGTAAATATTTCAAAAAGTATCCAGGCTGATAGGGGTAAATATTTCACACAATATCCAGGCTGATAGGGGTAAATATTAAACACAATGTCCAGGCTGATAGGGGTAAATATTTCTCACATTGTCCAGTCATATAGGGGTAAATATTTCACACAGTAACCAAGCTAATAGGGGTAATTATTTCACACAGTATCCAGACAGATAGTGGTAAATATTTCATTCAGTATCCAGGCTGATGGGGTACATATTTCACACAGTCTCCATGCAGGATGGGGTAAATTTTTCACACAGTCTCCAGGCAGATAGAGTAAATTCTTCACCCAATATGCAGGCTGATAGAGGTAAATATTTCACACAGTAACCAGGCTGATAGGGGTAAATATTTCACACCGTATCCAGGCTGATAGGGGTAAATATTTCAGACAGTATCCAGGCTGATAGGGGTAAATATTTCATACAGTATCCAAGCTGATGGGGTAAATATTTCACAGAGTGTCCAGGCTGATAGGGGTGATTATTTCACACAGTCTCCAGGCAGATGGGGGTAAATATTTCACACAGCATCCAGACTGATAGTGGTAAATATTTCACACAGTCTCCAAGCTGATAGGGGTAAATATTATACAAAATGTCCAGGCTGATAGGGGAAAATATTTCTCAAAATGTCCAGTCATATAGGAGTAAATATTTCACACAGTAACCAAGCTGAGAGGGGTAATTATTTCACACAGTATCCAGACAGATAGGGGTAAATATTTCATACAGTATCCAGCCTGATGGGGTACATATTTCACACAGTCTCCGTGCAAGTTGGGGTAAATTTTTCACACAGTCTCCAGGGAGATGAAGTAAATACTTCACACAATAATAAAAACAAAGAAAACTGCGGATGCTGGAAATCCAAAACAAAAAACAGGATTACCTGGAAAAACTCAGCAGGTCTGGCAGCATCGGCGGAGAAGAAAAGAGTTGACGTTTCGAGTCCTCATGACCCTTCGACAGAACTTCACACAATATCCTGGCTGATAGAGGAAAATATTTCACACAGTATCCAAGCTGATAGAGGTAAATATTTCACACAGTAATCAGGCTGATATGGGTAAATATTTCACACAGTATCCAGGCTGATAGGGGTAAATATTTCACACAGTATCCAGGCTGATAGGGGTAAATATTTCATACATTGTCCAGGCTAATGGGATAGATATTTCACACAATCTTCAGGCTGATAGGGGTAAATATTTCACACAGTATCCAAGCTGATAGAGGTAAATATTTCACACAGTAATCAGGCTGATAGTGGTAAATATTACACACATTCTCCAGGCTGATAGGGGTAATTATTTTAAACAGTCTCCAGGCTGATAGGGGTAAATATTACACATAGTACCGAGGCTGATAGGGGTAAATATTTCATAGAGTCTCATGGCTGATAGGGGTAAATATTTCAGACAGTCTCCAAGCTGTTTGGGGTAAATATTTCACACAGTCTCCAGGCTGATAGGGGTAATAATTTCAGACAGTGCCCAAGTAGATAGGGGTAAATATTTCTCACATTATACAGCCTGATAGTGTAAATATTTCACATAGAGTCCTGACTGATAGGGTAAATATTACACACAGTCTCCAAGCTGATAGGGGTAAATATTTCACACAGCACCTAAGCTGATAGGGGTAAATAATTCATAAAGTCTCGAGGCTGATGGGGGTAAATATTTTACACATTCTCCAAGCTGATTTGGGTAAATATTTCACACAGTTTCCAGGCTGATATGGGTAAATATTTCAAAAAGTATCCAGGCTGATAGGGGTAAATATTTCACACAATATCGAGGCTGATAGGGGTAAATATTAAACACAATGTCCAGGCTGATAGGGGAAAATATTTCTCACATTGTCCAGTCATATAGGGGTAAATATTTCACAAATTAACCAAGCTGATAGGGGTAATTATTTCAAACAGTATCCAGACAGATAGGGGTAAATATTTCATACAGTATCCAGGCTGATGGGGTACATATTTCACACAGTCTCCATGCAGGATGGTGTAAATTTTTCACACAGTCTCCAGGCAGATAGAGTAAATTCTTCACACAATATGCAGGCTGATAGGGGTAAATATTTCACACCGTATCCAGGCTGATAGGGGTAAATATTTCACACAGTATCCAGGCTGATAGGGGTAAATATTTCATACAGTATCCAAGCTGATGGGGTAGATATTTCACACAGTCTTCAGGCTGAGAGTGGTAAATATTTCACACCGTATCCAGGATGATAGGGGTAAATATTTCACAAAGTATCCAGGTTGATAGGGGTAAATATTACACACATTCTCCAGGCTGATAGGGTAAATATTTCACAGAGTGTCCAGGCTGATAGGGGTGATTATTTCACACAGTCTGCAGGCAGATAGTGGTAAATATTACACACAGTATCCAAGATGATAGGGGAAAATATTTCACAGAGTACCTAGACTTATAGGGGTCAATATTTCATAGAGTCTCGTGGCTAATAGGGGTAAATATTTCATACAGTATCCAGGCTGATAGGGGTAAATCTTTCATACATTATCCAGGCTAATGGGGGTAAATATTTAACATCGTATCCAGGATGATAGGGGTAAATATTTCGCAGAGTATCAAGGCTGAAAGGGGTAAATATTTCAACCAGTATCCAGGCTGACAGGGGTAAATATTTCATACAGTATCCAGCCTGATGGGGTACATATTTCACACTGTCTCCATGCAGGTTGGGATAAATTTTTCACACAGTCTCCAGGGAGATTAAGTAAATACTTCACACAATATCCTGGCTGATAGAGGTAAATATTTCACACAGTATCCAGGCTGATAGGGGTAAATATTTCACACAGTATCCAGGCTGATAGGGGTAAATATTTCATACATTATCCAGGCTAATGGGGTAGATATTTCACACAGTCTTCAGGCTGATAGCGGTAAATATTTCAGATCGTATCCAGGATGATAGGGGTAAATATTTCACAAATTATCCAGGTTGAAAGTGGTAAATATTACACACATTCTCCAGGCTGATAGGGGTAATTATTTCACACAGTCTCCAGGCTGATAGGGGTAAATATTTCACAGAGTGTCCAGGCTGATAGGCGTAATTATTTTACACAGTCTCCAGGCTGTTAGGGGTAAATATTACACACAGTCTCGAAGCTGATAGGGGTAAATATTATACACAGTTCCTAGGCTGATAGGGGTAAATATTTCATAGTGTCTCGTGGCTGATAGGGGTAAATATTTCACACAGTCTCCAAGCTGTTTGGGGTAAATATTTCACACAGTCTCCAGGCTGATAGGGGTAATAATTTCAGACAGTGCCCAAGTAGATAGGGGTAAATATTTCTCACAGTGTACAGCCTGATAGTGTAAATATTTCACATAGAGTCCAGACTGATAGGGTAAATATTACACACAGTCTCCAAGCTGATAGGGGTAAATATTTCACACAGTACCTAGGCTGATAGGGGTAAATATTTCATAAAGTCTCGAGGCTGATGGGGGTAAATATTTTACACAGTCTCCAAGCTGATTGGGGTAAATATTTCACACAGTTTCCAGGCTGATATGGGTAAATATTTCATAAGAATCCAGGCTGATAGGGGTAAATATTTCACACAATATCCAGGCTGATAGGGGTAAATATTAAACACAATGTCCAGACTGATAGGGGAAAATATTTCTCACATTGTCCAGTCATATAGTGGTAAATATTTGACACAGTAACCAAGCTGATAGGGGTAATTATTTCATACAGTATCCAGACAGATAGAGGTAAATATTTCATACAGTATCCAGGCTGATGGGGTAAATTTTTCACACAGTCTCCAGGCAGATAGAGTAAATTCTTCACACAATATGCAGGCTGATAGAGGTAAATATTTCACACAGTATGCAGGCTGATAGGGGTAAATATTTCACACTGTTTCCAGACTGATAGGGGTTAATATTTCACACAGTTTCCAGTCTGATATGGGTAAATATTTCACACTGTCTCCAGGCAAATAGGGGTAAATATTTCACACATTGTCCGGACTGATATGGATAAATATTTCTCACAGTGTACAGCCTGATAGGGGTAAATATTTCACATAGTGTCCAGACTGATAGGGGTAAATATTACACACAGTGTCCAGACTGATCGGGGTAAGTATTTCACACAGTGCCCAAGCTGATAGGGGTAAATATTTCTAACAGTGTAGTGCCTGATATTGTAAATATTTCACACAGAGTCCAGAATGATAGGGTAAATATTACACACAGTCTCCAAGCTGATAGGTGTAAATATTTCACACAGTATCCAGGCTGATAGGGGTAAATATTTCATAGATTTTCGAGGCTGATGGGGGTCAATATTTCACACAGTCTCCAAGCTGATTGGGGTAAATATTTCACACAGTTTCCAGACTGATATGGGTAAATATTTCACACAGTTACCAAGCTGATAGGGGTAATTATTTCACACAGTATCCAGACAGATAGGGGTAAATATTTCACACAGTTCACATGCAGGATGGGGTTAATTTTTCAAACAGTCTCCAGGCAGATAGAGTAAATTCTTCACCCAATATGCAGGCTGATAGAGGTAAATATTTCACACAGTAACCAGGCTGATAGGGGTAAATATTTCACACCGTATCCAGGCTGATAGGGGTAAATATTTCACACAGTATCCAGGCTGATAGGGGTAAATATTTCACACATTATCCAGGCAGATTGGGGTAAATATTTCACAGAGAATCCTGGCTGATAGGGGTAAATATTTCGCACATTATCAAGGCTGAAAGGGGTAAGTATTTCACACAGTATCCAGGCTGATAGGGGTAAATATTTCACAGAGTATCCAGGCTGATAGGTGTAAATATTTCGCACACTATCAAGGCTGAAAGGGGTAAATATTTCACACAGTATCCAACCTGATAGGGGTAAATATTTCACAGAGTACCTAGGCTGATAGGGGTCAATATTTCATAGAGTCTCGTGGCTGATAGCGGTAAATATTTCACACAGTCTCCCAGCTGTTTGGGGGAAATATTTCAAAAAGTCTCCAGGCTGATAGGGGTAAATATGTCACAAACTATCCAGGCTGATAGGGGTAAATATTTCACACAGTATCCATGCTGATAGTGGTAAATATTACATACTCTGTCCAGGCTGATAGGGGTAAATATTTCACACAGTCTCCAAGCTGTTTGGCGTCAATATTTCACACAGTCTCCCAGCTGTTTGGGGCAAATATTTCACACAGTTTGCAGGCTGATAGGGGTAAATATTTCACAGAGTATCCAGGCTGATAGGGGTAAATATTTCGCACAGTATCCAAGCTGAGAGAGGTAAATATTTCACACAGTATCCAGACTGATAGTGGTAAATATTTCACACAGTCTCCAAGCTGATAGGGGTAAATATTACACACAATGTCCAGGCTGATAGGGGAAAATATTTCTCAAAATGTCCAGTCATATAGGGGTAAATATTTCACACAGTAACCAAGCTGAGAGGGGTAAGTATTTCACACAGTATCCAGGCTGACAGGGGTAAATATTTCATACATTATCCAGCCTGATGGGGTACATATTTCACACAGTCTCCATGCAGGTTGGGGTAAATTTTTCACACAGTCTCCAGGGAGATTAAGTAAATACTTCACACAATATCCTGGCAGATAGAGGTAAATATTTCACACAGTAACCAGGATGATAGGCGTAAATATTTCACACAGTATCCAGGCTGATAGAGGTAAATATTTCACACAGTAACCAGGCTGATATAGGTAAATATTTCACACAGTATCCAGGCTGATAGGGGTAAATATTTCATACAGTATCAAGGCTGATGGGGTAGATATTTCTCACAGTCTTCAGGCTGATAGCGGTAAAAATTTCACATCGTATCCAGGATGATAGGGGTAAATATTACACACATTCTCCAGGCTGACAGGGTAAATATTTCACAGAGTGTCCACGCTGATAGGGGTAATTATTTTACACAGTCTCCAGGCTGATAGGGGTAAATATTACACACATTCTCGAAGCTGATAGGGGTAAATATTACACACAGTACCGAGGCTGATACGGGTAAATATTTCATAGAGTCTCGTTGCTGATAGGGGTAAATATTTCATAGAGTCTCGTTGCTGATAGGGGTAAATATTTCAGACAGTCTCCAAGCTGTTTGGGGTAAATATTTCACACAGTCTCCAGGCTGATAGGGGTAGTAATTTCAGACAGTGCCCAAGTTGATAGGGGTAAATATTTCTCACATTATACAGCCTGATAGTGTAAATATTTCACATAGAATCCAGACTGATAGGGTAAATATTACACACAGTCTCCAAGCTGATTGGGGTAAATATTTCACACAGCATCTAGGCTGAAAGGGGTAAATATTTCATAAAGTCTCGAGGCTGATGGGGGTAAATATTTTACACAGTCTCCAAGCTGATTTGGGTAAATATTTCACACTGTTTCCAGGCTGATATGGGTAAATATTTCAAAAAGTATCCAGGCTGATAGGGGTAAATATTTCACACAATATCCAGGCTGATAGGGGTAAATATTAAACACAATGTCCAGGCTGATAGGGGAAAATATTTCTCACATTGTCCAGTCACATAGTGGTAAATATTTCACACAGTAACCAAGGTGATAGGGGTAATTATTTCACACAGTATCCAGACAGATAGGGGTAAATATTTCATACAGTATCCAGGCTGATGGGGTACATATTTCACACAGTCTCCATGCAGGATGGGGTAAATTTTTCACACCGTCTCCAGGAAGATAGAGTAAATATTTCACACAATATCCAGGCTGATAGAGGTAAATATTTCACACAGTATACATGCTGATAGGGGTAAATATTTCATACAGTATCCAGGCTGATGGGGTAGATATTTCACACAGTCTTCAGGCTGATAGGGGTAAATATTTCACACCGTATCCAGGATGATAGGGGTAAATATTTCACAAGGTATCCAGGTTGATAGGTGTAAATATTACACACATTCTCCAGGCTGATAGGATAAATATTTCACAGAGTGTCCAGGCTGATAGGGGTGATTATTTCACACAGTCTGCAGGCAGATAGTGGTAAATATTACACACAGTATCCAAGATGATAGGGGAAAATATTTCACAGAGTACCTAGGCTTATAGGGGTCAATATTTCATAGAGTCTCGTGGCTGATAGGGGTAAATATTTCATACAGTATCCAGGCAGATAGGGGTAAATCTTTCATACATTATCCAGGCTAATGGGGTAGATATTTCACACAGTCTTCAGGCTGATAGGGGTAAATATTTCACATCGTATCCAGGATGATAGGGGTAAATATTTCGCAGAGTATCAAGGCTGAAAGGGGTAAATATTTCAACCAGTATCCAGGCTGACAGGGGTAAATATTTCATACAGTATCCAGCCTGATGGGGTACATATTTCACACAGTCTCCGTGCAGGTTGGGATAAATTTTTCACACAGTCTCCAGGGAGATTAAGTAAATACTTCACACAATATCCTGGCTGATAGAGGTAAATATTTCACACAGTAACCAGGCTGATAGGGGTAAATATTTCACACAGTATCCAGGCTGATAGGGGTAAATATTTCACACAGTGTCCAGGCTGATAGGGGTAAATATTTCATACATTATCCAGGCTAATGGGGTAGATATTTCACACAGTCTTCAGGCTGATAGCGGTAAATATTTCAAATCGTATCAAAGATGATAGGGGTAAATATTTCACAAAGTATCCAGGTTGATAGTGGTAAATATTACACACATTCTCCAGGCTGATAGGGGTAATTATTTCACACAGTCTCCAGGCTGATAGGGTAAATATTTCACAGAGTGTCCAGGCTGATAGTGGTAATTATTTTACACAGTCTCCAGGCTGATAGGGGTAAATATTACACACAGTCTCGAAGCTAATCGGGGTAAATATTACACACAGTACCTAGGCTGATAGGGGTAAATATTTCATAGAGTCTCGTGGCTGATAGGGGTAAATATTTCACACAGTCTCCAAGCTGTTTGGGGTAAATATTTCACACAGTCTCCAGGCTGATAGGGGTAATAATTTCAGACAGTGCCCAAGTTGATAGGGGTAAATATTTCTCACATTATACAGCCTGATAGTGTAAATATTTCACATAGAGTCCAGACTTATAGGGTAAATATTACACACAGTCTCCAAGCTGATAGGGGTAAATATTTCACACAGTACCTAGGCTGATAGGGGTAAATATTTCATAAAGTCTCGAGGCTGATGGGGGTAAATATTTTACACAGTATCCAGGCTGATAGGGGTAAATATTTCATACATTATCCAGGCTAATGTGGTAGATATTTCACACAGTCTTCAGGCTGATAGCGGTAAATATTTCAGATCGTATCCAGGATGATAGGGGTAAATATTTCACAACGTATCCAGGTTGATAGTGGTAAATATTACACACATTCTCCAGTCATATAGGGGTAATTATTTCACACAGTCTCCAGGCTGATAGGGTAAATATTTCACAGAGTGTCCAGGCTGATAGGGGTCAATATTACACACAGTCTCGAAGCTGATAGGGGTAAATATTACACACAGTACCTAGGCTGATAGGGGTAAATATTTCATAGAGTCTAGTGGCTATAGGGGTAAATATTTCACACAGTCTCCAAGCTGTTTGGGGTAAATATTTCACACAGTCTCCAGGCTGATAGGGGTAATAATTTCAGACAGTGCCCAAGTTGATAGGGGTAAATATTTCTCACATTTTACAGCCTGATAGTGTAAATATTTCACATAGAGTCCAGACAAATAGGGTAAATATTACACACAGTCTCCAAGCTGATAGGGGTAAATATTTCACACAGTACCTCGGCTGATAGGGGTAAATATTTCATAAAGTCTCGAGGCTGATGGGGGTAAATATTTTACACATTCTCCAAGCTGATTGGGGTAAATATTTCACACAGTTTCCAGGCTGATATGGGTAAATATTTCAAAAAGAATCCAGGCTGATAGGGGTAAATATTTCACACAATATCCAGGCTGATGAGGGTAAATATTAAACACAATGTCCAGACTGATAGGGGAAAATATTTCTCACATTGTCCAGTCATATAGTGGTAAATATTTGACACAGTAACCAAGCTGATAGGGGTAATTATTTCACACAATATCCAGACAGATAGGGGTAAATATTTCATACAGTATCCAGGCTGATGGGGTAAATTTTTCACACAGTATCCAGGCTGATAGAGGTAAATATTTCACACAGTAACCAGGCTGATAGGGGTAAATATTTCACACAGTATCCAGGCTGATAGGGGTAAATATTTCATACAGTATCCAGGCTGATGGGGTAGATATTTCACACAGTCTTCAGGCTGATAGGGTAAATATTTCACAGAGTGTCTAGGCTGATAGGGGTGATTATTTCACACAGTCTCCAGGCAGATAGGGGTAAATATTACACACCGTATCCAAGCTGATAGGGGAAAACATTTCACAGAGTACCTAGGCTTATAGGGGTCAATATTTCATAGAGTCTAGTGGCTGATAGGGGTAAATATTTCACACAATATCCAGCTTGTAAGGGGTAAATATTTCACACAGTATCCACGTTGATAGGAGTAAATATTTCATACATTATCCTGGCTGATAGGGGTAAATATTTCACAAAATATCCAGGATGTTAGGGGTAAATATTTCACACAATATCCAGGCAGATAGGGGTAAATATCTCACACTGTGTCCAGGATGATAAGGGTATATATTTCAAACAGTTTCCAGACTGATATGGGTAAATATTTCACACTGTCTCCAGGCAAATAGGGGTAAATATTTCACACATTGTCCGGACTGATATGGATAAATATTTCTCACAGTGTACAGCCTGATAGGGGTAAATATTTCACATAGTGTCCAGACTGATAGGGGTAAATATTACACACAGTGTCCAGACTGATAGGGGTAAGTATTTCACACAGTGCCCAAGCTGATAGGGGTAAATATTTCTAACAGTGTCGTGCCTGATATTGTAAATATTTCACACAGAGTCCAGAATGATAGGGTAAATATTACACACAGTCTCCAAGCTGATAGGTGTAAATATTTCACACAGTTTCCAGACTGATATGGGTAAATATTTCACACTGAATCCAGGCAAATAGGGGTAAATATTTCACACATTGTCCAGGCTGATTGGGGTAAATATTTCATAGATTTTCGAGGCTGATGGGGGTAAATATTTCACACAGTCTCCAAACTGATTGGGGTAAATACTTCACACAGTTTCCAGACTGATATGGGTAAATATTTCACACTGTCTCCAGGCAAATAGGGGTAAATATTTCACACATTGTCCAGACTGATAGTGGTAAATATTTCACACAGTTTCCAGACTGACATGGGTAAACATTTCACACTGTCTCCAGGCAAATAGGGGTAAATATTTCACACATTGTCCAGACTGATAGGGGTAAATATTTCTCACAGTGTACAGCCTGATAGTGTAAATATTTCACATAGAGTCCAGACTGATAGGGTAAATATTACACACAGTCTCCAAGCTGATAGGGGTAAATATTTCACACAGTAACCAGGCTGATAGGGGTAAATATTTCACACCATATCCAGGCTGATAGGGGTAAATATTTCACACAGTATCCAGGCTGATAGGGGTAATTATTTCAGACATTATCCAGGCTGATTGGGGTAAATATTTCACAGAGAATCCAGGCTGATAGGGGTAAATATTTCGCACAGTATCAAGGCTGAAAGGGGTAAATATTTCACACAGTATCCAGGCTGATAGGGGTAAATATTTCAGAGAGTATCCAGGCTGATAGGGGTAAATATTTCGCACAGTATCAAGCCTGAAAGGGGTAAATATTTCACACATTATCCAACCTGATAGGGGTAAATATTTCACAGAGTACCTAGGCTGATAGGGGTCAATATTTCATAGAGTCTCATGGCTGATAGCGGAAAATATTTCACACAGTCTCCCAGCTGTTTGGGGTAAATATTTCAAAAAGTCTCCAGGCTGATAAGGGTAAATATTTCACAAACTATCCAGGCTGATAGGGGTAAATATTTCACACAGTATCCATGCTGATAGTGGTAAATATTACATACTCTGTCCAGGCTGATAGGGGTAAATATTTCACACAGTCTCCAAGCTGTTTGGGGTAAATATTTCACACAGTATGCAGGCTGATAGGGGTAAATATTTCACAGAGTATCCAGGCTGATAGGGGTAAATATTTCGCACAGTATCAAGGCTGAAAGGGGTAAAGATTTCACACAGTATCCAGGCTGATAAAGCTAAATATTTCACACAGTATCCAGACTGATAGTGGTAAATATTTCACACAGTCTCCAAGCTGATAGGGGTAAATATTACACACAATGTCCAGGCTGATAGGGGAAAATATTTCTCAAAATGTCCAGTCATATAGGGGTAAATATTTCACACAGTAACCAAGCTGAGAGGGGTAATTATTTCACACAGTATCCAGACAGATAGGGGTAAATATTTCATACATTATCCAGCCTGATGGGGTACATATTTCACACAGTCTCCATGCAGGTTGGGGTAGATTTTTCACACAGTCTCCAGGGAGATTAAGTAAATACTTCACACAATATCCTGGCAGATAGAGGTAAATATTTCACACAGTAACCAGGATGATAGGCGTAAATATTTCACACAGTATCCAGGCTGATAGGGGTAAATATTACACACATTCTCGAAGCTGATAGGGGTAAATATTACACACAGTACCGAGGCTGATAGGGGTAAATATTTCATAGAGTCTCATGGCTGATAGGGGTAAATATTTCAGACAGTCTCCAAGCTGTTTGGGGTAAATATTTCACACAGTCTCCAGGCTGATAGGGGTAATAATTTCAGACAGTGCCCAAGTTGATAGGGGTAAATATTTCTCACATTTTACAGCCTGATAGTGTAAATATTTCACATAGAGTCCAGACTGATAGGGTAAATATTACACACAGTCTCCAAGCTGATAGGGGTAAATATTTCACACAGTACCTCGGCTGATAGGGGTAGATATTTCATAAAGTCTCGAGGCTGATGGGGGTAAATATTTTACACATTCTCCAAGCTGATTGGGGAAAATATTTCACACAGTTTCCAGGCTGATATGGGTAAATATTTCAAAAAGAATCCAGGCTGATAGGGGTAAATATTACACGCAGTCTCGAAGCTGATAGGGGTAAATATTACACAAAGTACCGAGGCTGATAGGCGTAAATATTTCATTGTGTCTCGTGGCTGATAGGGGTAAATATTTCAGACAGTCTCCAAGCTGTTTGGGGTAAATATTTCACACAGTCTCGAGGGTGATAGGGGTAATAATTTCAGACAGTGCCCAAGCTGATAGGGGTAAATATTTCTCACATTATACAGCCTGATAGCGTAAATATTTCACATAGAGTCCAGACTGATAGGGTAAATATTACACACAGTCTCCAAGCTGATAGGGGTAAATATTTCACACAGTACCTAGGCTGATAGGGGTAAATATTTCATAAAGTTTCGAGGCTGATGGGGGTAAATATTTTACAGAGTCTCCATGCTGATTGGGGTAAATATTTCACACAGTTTCCAGGCTGATATGGGTAAATATTTCAAAAAGTATCCAGGCTGATAGGGGTAAATATTTCACACAATATCCAGGCTGATAGGGGTAAATATTAAACACAATGTCCAGGCTGATAGGGGAAAATATTTCTCACATTGTCCAGTCATATAGGGGTAAATATTTCACACAGTAACCAAGCTGATAGGGGTAATTATTTCACACAGTATCCAGACAGATAGGGGTAAATATTTCATACAGTATCCTGGCTGATGGGGTACATATTTCACACAGTCTCCTTGCAAGATGGGGTAAATTTTTCACACAGTCTCCAGGCAGATAGAGTAAATTCTTCACACAATATGCAGGCTGATAGGGGTAAATATTTCACACCGTATCCAGGCTGATAGGGGTAAATATTTCACACAGTATCCAGGCTGATAGGGGTAAATATTTCATACAGTATCCAGGCTGATGGGGTAGATATTTCACACAGTCTTCAGGCTGAGAGTGGTAAATATTTCACACTGTATCCAGGATGATAGGGGTAAATATTTCACAAAGTATCCAGGTTGAATGGGGTAAATATTACACACATTCTCCAGGCTGATAGGGTAAATATTTCACAGAGTGTCCAGGCTGATAGGGGTGATTATTTCACACAGTCTCCAGGCAGATAGGGGTAAATATTACACACAGTATCCAAGCTGATAGGGGAAAATATTTCACAGAGTACCTAGACTTATAGGGGTCAATATTTCATAGAGTCTCGTGGCTGATAGGGGTAAATATTTCACACAGTATCCAGGCTGATAGGGGTAAATATTTCATACATTATCCAGGCTAATGGGGTAGATATTTCACACAGTCTTCAGGCTGATAGGGGTAAATATTTCACATCGTATCCAGGATGATAGGGGTAAATATTTCACAAAGTATCCAGGTTGATACTGGTAAATATTACACACATTCTCCAGGCTGATATGGTAAATATTTCACAGAGTGTCCAGGCTGATAGGGGTAATTATTTTACACAGTCTCCAGGCTGATAGGGGTCAAAATTACACACAGTCTCCAAGCTGATTGTGGTAAATATTACACACAGTACCTAGGCTGATAGGGGTAAATATTTCATAGATTTTCGAGGCTTAAGGGGGGTAAATATTTCACATAGTCTCCAAGCTGATTGGGGTAAATATTTCACAGAGTATCCAGGCTCATAGGGGTAAAATGTTTGCACAATATCCAGGCTGTTAGGGGTAAACATTTCACACATTTTCCAGACTGATATGGGTAAATATTTCACACTGTCTCCGGGCAAATAGGGGTAAATATTTAACACAGTATCCATGATGATAGTGGTAAATATTACATACTCTGTCCAGGCTGATAGGGGTAAATATTTCACAGAGTCTCCAAGCTGTTAGGGGTAATTATTTCACACAGTCTCCCAGCTGTTTGGGGCAAATATTTCACACAGTATCCAGGCTGATAGGGGTAAATATTTCACAGAGTATCCAGCCTGTTAGCGCTAAATATTTCGCACAGTATCAAGGCTGAAAGGTGTAAATATTTCACACAGTATCCAAGCTGATAGGGGTAAATATTTCACAGAGTACCTAGGCTGATAGGGGTCAATATTTCATAGAGTCTCGTGGCTGATAGGAGTAAATATTTCACACAGTCTCCAAGGTGTTTGGGGTAAATATTTCAAAAAGTCTCCAGGCTGATAGGGGTAAATATTCCACAAACTATCCAGGCTGATAGGGGTAAATATTTCACACAGTATCCATGCTGATAGTGGTAAATATTACGTACTCTGTCCAGGCTGATAGGGGTAAATATTTCACACAGTCTCCAAGCTGTTTGGGGTAATTATTTCACACAGTCTCCAAGCTGTTTGGGGTAAATATTTCACACAGTCTCCCAGCTGTTTGGGGCAAATATTTCACACAGTATCCAGGCTGATAGGGGTAAATATTTCACAGAGTATCCAGGCTGATAGGGGGAAATATTTTGCACAGTATCAAGGCTGAAAGGGGTAAAGATTTCACACAGTATCCAGGCTGATAGGGGTAAATATTTCACACAGTCTCCAGGCAGATAGGGGTAAATATTACACACAGTATCCAAGCTGATAGGGGAAAATATTTCACAGAGTACCTAGGCTTATAGGGGTCAATATTTCATAGAGTCTCGTGGCTGATAGGGGTAAATATTTCACACAGTATCCAGGCTGATAGGGGTAAATATTTCATACATTATCCAGGCTAATGGGGTAGATATTTCACACAGTCTTCCGGCTGATAGGGGTAAATATTTCACATCGTATCCAGGATGATAGGGGTAAATATTTCACAAAGTATCCAGGTTGATAGTGGTAAATATTACGCACATTCTCCAGGCTGATACGGTAAATATTTCACAGAGTGTCCAGGCTGATAGGGGTAATTATTTTACACAGTCTCCAGGCTGATAGGGGTCAAAATTACACACAGTCTCTAAGCTGATGGTGGTAAATATTACACACAGTACCTAGGCTGATAGGGGTAAATATTTCATAGATTTTCGAGGCTTAAGGGGGGTAAATATTTCACACAGTCTCCAAGCTGATTGGGGTAAATATTTCACAGAGTATCCAGGCTAATAGGGGTAAAATGTTCGCACAATATCCAGGCTGTTAGGGGTAAACATTTCACACAGTTTCCAGACTGATATGGGTAAATATTTCACACTGTCTCCGGGCAAATAGGGGTAAATATTTCACACATTGTCCAGACTGATAGTGGTAAATATTTCACACAGTTTCCAGACTGATAGGGGTAAATATTTCTCACAGTGTACTGCCTGTTAGGGGTAAATATTTCACATAGTGTCCAGACTGATGGGGGTAAATATTATACACAGTGTCCAGACTGATAGGGGTAATAATTTCAGACAGTGCCCAATATGTTAGGGGTAAATATTTCTCACATTATACAGCCTGATAGTGTAAATATTTCACATAGAGTCCAGACTGGTAGGGTAAATATTATACACAGTCTCCAAGCTGATAGGGGTAAATATTTCACACAGTACCTAGGCTGATAGGGTTAAATATTTCATAAAGTCTCGAGGCTGATGGGGGTAAATATTTCACACAGTCTCCAAGCTGATTGGGGTAAATATTTCACACAGTTTCCAGGCTGATATGGGTAAATATTTCAAAAATTATCCAGGCTGATATGGGTAAATGTTTCACACAATATCCAGGCTGATAGGGGTAAATATTTCGCACAGTATCAAGCCTGAAAGGGGTAAATATTTCACACATTATCCAACCTGATAGGGGTAAATATTTCACAGAGTACCTAGGCTGATAGGGGTCAATATTTCATAGAGTCTCATGGCTGATAGCGGAAAATATTTCACACAGTCTCCCAGCTGTTTGGGGTAAATATTTCAAAAAGTCTCCAGGCTGATAAGGGTAAATATTTCACAAACTATCCAGGCTGATAGGGGTAAATATTTCACACAGTATCCATGCTGATAGTGGTAAATATTACATACTCTGTCCAGGCTGATAGGGGTAAATATTTCACACAGTCTCCAAGCTGTTTGGGGTAAATATTTCACACAGTATGCAGGCTGATAGGGGTAAATATTTCACAGAGTATCCAGGCTGATAGGGGTAAATATTTCGCACAGTATCAAGGCTGAAAGGGGTAAAGATTTCACACAGTATCCAGGCTGATAAAGCTAAATATTTCACACAGTATCCAGACTGATAGTGGTAAATATTTCACACAGTCTCCAAGCTGATAGGGGTAAATATTACACACAATGTCCAGGCTGATAGGGGAAAATATTTCTCAAAATGTCCAGTCATATAGGGGTAAATATTTCACACAGTAACCAAGCTGAGAGGGGTAATTATTTCACACAGTATCCAGACAGATAGGGGTAAATATTTCATACATTATCCAGCCTGATGGGGTACATATTTCACACAGTCTCCATGCAGGTTGGGGTAGATTTTTCACACAGTCTCCAGGGAGATTAAGTAAATACTTCACACAATATCCTGGCAGATAGAGGTAAATATTTCACACAGTAACCAGGATGATAGGCGTAAATATTTCACACAGTATCCAGGCTGATAGGGGTAAATATTACACACATTCTCGAAGCTGATAGGGGTAAATATTACACACAGTACCGAGGCTGATAGGGGTAAATATTTCATAGAGTCTCATGGCTGATAGGGGTAAATATTTCAGACAGTCTCCAAGCTGTTTGGGGTAAATATTTCACACAGTCTCCAGGCTGATAGGGGTAATAATTTCAGACAGTGCCCAAGTTGATAGGGGTAAATATTTCTCACATTTTACAGCCTGATAGTGTAAATATTTCACATAGAGTCCAGACTGATAGGGTAAATATTACACACAGTCTCCAAGCTGATAGGGGTAAATATTTCACACAGTACCTCGGCTGATAGGGGTAGATATTTCATAAAGTCTCGAGGCTGATGGGGGTAAATATTTTACACATTCTCCAAGCTGATTGGGGAAAATATTTCACACAGTTTCCAGGCTGATATGGGTAAATATTTCAAAAAGAATCCAGGCTGATAGGGGTAAATATTACACGCAGTCTCGAAGCTGATAGGGGTAAATATTACACAAAGTACCGAGGCTGATAGGCGTAAATATTTCATTGTGTCTCGTGGCTGATAGGGGTAAATATTTCAGACAGTCTCCAAGCTGTTTGGGGTAAATATTTCACACAGTCTCGAGGGTGATAGGGGTAATAATTTCAGACAGTGCCCAAGCTGATAGGGGTAAATATTTCTCACATTATACAGCCTGATAGCGTAAATATTTCACATAGAGTCCAGACTGATAGGGTAAATATTACACACAGTCTCCAAGCTGATAGGGGTAAATATTTCACACAGTACCTAGGCTGATAGGGGTAAATATTTCATAAAGTTTCGAGGCTGATGGGGGTAAATATTTTACAGAGTCTCCATGCTGATTGGGGTAAATATTTCACACAGTTTCCAGGCTGATATGGGTAAATATTTCAAAAAGTATCCAGGCTGATAGGGGTAAATATTTCACACAATATCCAGGCTGATAGGGGTAAATATTAAACACAATGTCCAGGCTGATAGGGGAAAATATTTCTCACATTGTCCAGTCATATAGGGGTAAATATTTCACACAGTAACCAAGCTGATAGGGGTAATTATTTCACACAGTATCCAGACAGATAGGGGTAAATATTTCATACAGTATCCTGGCTGATGGGGTACATATTTCACACAGTCTCCTTGCAAGATGGGGTAAATTTTTCACACAGTCTCCAGGCAGATAGAGTAAATTCTTCACACAATATGCAGGCTGATAGGGGTAAATATTTCACACCGTATCCAGGCTGATAGGGGTAAATATTTCACACAGTATCCAGGCTGATAGGGGTAAATATTTCATACAGTATCCAGGCTGATGGGGTAGATATTTCACACAGTCTTCAGGCTGAGAGTGGTAAATATTTCACACTGTATCCAGGATGATAGGGGTAAATATTTCACAAAGTATCCAGGTTGAATGGGGTAAATATTACACACATTCTCCAGGCTGATAGGGTAAATATTTCACAGAGTGTCCAGGCTGATAGGGGTGATTATTTCACACAGTCTCCAGGCAGATAGGGGTAAATATTACACACAGTATCCAAGCTGATAGGGGAAAATATTTCACAGAGTACCTAGACTTATAGGGGTCAATATTTCATAGAGTCTCGTGGCTGATAGGGGTAAATATTTCACACAGTATCCAGGCTGATAGGGGTAAATATTTCATACATTATCCAGGCTAATGGGGTAGATATTTCACACAGTCTTCAGGCTGATAGGGGTAAATATTTCACATCGTATCCAGGATGATAGGGGTAAATATTTCACAAAGTATCCAGGTTGATACTGGTAAATATTACACACATTCTCCAGGCTGATATGGTAAATATTTCACAGAGTGTCCAGGCTGATAGGGGTAATTATTTTACACAGTCTCCAGGCTGATAGGGGTCAAAATTACACACAGTCTCCAAGCTGATTGTGGTAAATATTACACACAGTACCTAGGCTGATAGGGGTAAATATTTCATAGATTTTCGAGGCTTAAGGGGGGTAAATATTTCACATAGTCTCCAAGCTGATTGGGGTAAATATTTCACAGAGTATCCAGGCTCATAGGGGTAAAATGTTTGCACAATATCCAGGCTGTTAGGGGTAAACATTTCACACATTTTCCAGACTGATATGGGTAAATATTTCACACTGTCTCCGGGCAAATAGGGGTAAATATTTAACACAGTATCCATGATGATAGTGGTAAATATTACATACTCTGTCCAGGCTGATAGGGGTAAATATTTCACAGAGTCTCCAAGCTGTTAGGGGTAATTATTTCACACAGTCTCCCAGCTGTTTGGGGCAAATATTTCACACAGTATCCAGGCTGATAGGGGTAAATATTTCACAGAGTATCCAGCCTGTTAGCGCTAAATATTTCGCACAGTATCAAGGCTGAAAGGTGTAAATATTTCACACAGTATCCAAGCTGATAGGGGTAAATATTTCACAGAGTACCTAGGCTGATAGGGGTCAATATTTCATAGAGTCTCGTGGCTGATAGGAGTAAATATTTCACACAGTCTCCAAGGTGTTTGGGGTAAATATTTCAAAAAGTCTCCAGGCTGATAGGGGTAAATATTCCACAAACTATCCAGGCTGATAGGGGTAAATATTTCACACAGTATCCATGCTGATAGTGGTAAATATTACGTACTCTGTCCAGGCTGATAGGGGTAAATATTTCACACAGTCTCCAAGCTGTTTGGGGTAATTATTTCACACAGTCTCCAAGCTGTTTGGGGTAAATATTTCACACAGTCTCCCAGCTGTTTGGGGCAAATATTTCACACAGTATCCAGGCTGATAGGGGTAAATATTTCACAGAGTATCCAGGCTGATAGGGGGAAATATTTTGCACAGTATCAAGGCTGAAAGGGGTAAAGATTTCACACAGTATCCAGGCTGATAGGGGTAAATATTTCACACAGTCTCCAGGCAGATAGGGGTAAATATTACACACAGTATCCAAGCTGATAGGGGAAAATATTTCACAGAGTACCTAGGCTTATAGGGGTCAATATTTCATAGAGTCTCGTGGCTGATAGGGGTAAATATTTCACACAGTATCCAGGCTGATAGGGGTAAATATTTCATACATTATCCAGGCTAATGGGGTAGATATTTCACACAGTCTTCCGGCTGATAGGGGTAAATATTTCACATCGTATCCAGGATGATAGGGGTAAATATTTCACAAAGTATCCAGGTTGATAGTGGTAAATATTACGCACATTCTCCAGGCTGATACGGTAAATATTTCACAGAGTGTCCAGGCTGATAGGGGTAATTATTTTACACAGTCTCCAGGCTGATAGGGGTCAAAATTACACACAGTCTCTAAGCTGATGGTGGTAAATATTACACACAGTACCTAGGCTGATAGGGGTAAATATTTCATAGATTTTCGAGGCTTAAGGGGGGTAAATATTTCACACAGTCTCCAAGCTGATTGGGGTAAATATTTCACAGAGTATCCAGGCTAATAGGGGTAAAATGTTCGCACAATATCCAGGCTGTTAGGGGTAAACATTTCACACAGTTTCCAGACTGATATGGGTAAATATTTCACACTGTCTCCGGGCAAATAGGGGTAAATATTTCACACATTGTCCAGACTGATAGTGGTAAATATTTCACACAGTTTCCAGACTGATAGGGGTAAATATTTCTCACAGTGTACTGCCTGTTAGGGGTAAATATTTCACATAGTGTCCAGACTGATGGGGGTAAATATTATACACAGTGTCCAGACTGATAGGGGTAATAATTTCAGACAGTGCCCAATATGTTAGGGGTAAATATTTCTCACATTATACAGCCTGATAGTGTAAATATTTCACATAGAGTCCAGACTGGTAGGGTAAATATTATACACAGTCTCCAAGCTGATAGGGGTAAATATTTCACACAGTACCTAGGCTGATAGGGTTAAATATTTCATAAAGTCTCGAGGCTGATGGGGGTAAATATTTCACACAGTCTCCAAGCTGATTGGGGTAAATATTTCACACAGTTTCCAGGCTGATATGGGTAAATATTTCAAAAATTATCCAGGCTGATATGGGTAAATGTTTCACACAATATCCAGGCTGATATGGGTAAATATTAAACACAATGTCCAGGCTGATAGGGGAAAATATTTCTCACATTGTCCAGTCATATAGGGGTAAATATTTCACACAGTAACCAAGCTGATAGGGGTAATTATTTCACACAATATCCAGACAGATAGGGGTAAATATTTCATACAGTATCCAGGCTGATGGGGTACATATTTCACACAGTCTCCATGCAGGATGGGGTAAAATTTTCACACATTCTCCAGGCAGATAGAGAAAATTCTTCACACAATATCCAGGCTGATAGAGGTAAATATTTCACACCGTATCCATGCTGATAGGGGTAAATATTTCACACAGTATCCAGGCTGATGGGGTAGATATTTCACACAGTCTTCAGGCTGATAGGGGTAAATATTTCACACCGTATCCAGGATGATAGGGGTAAATATTTCACAAAGTATCCAGGTTGATAGGGGTAAATATTACACACATTCTCCAGGCTGATAGGGTAAATATTTCACAGAGTGTCCAGGCTGATAGGGGTGATTATTTCACACAGTCTCCAAGCTGACAGGGGATAATATTTCACAGAGTACCTAGGCTTATAGGGGTCAATATTTCATAGAGTCTCGTGGCTGATAGGGGTAAATATTTCACACAGTCTCCCAGCTGTTTGGGGCAAATATTTCACACAGTATCCAGGCTGATAGGGGTAAATATTTCACAGAGTATCCAGCCTGTTAGCGCTAAATATTTCGCACAGTATCAAGGCTGAAAGGTGTAAATATTTCACACAGTATCCAGGCTGATAGGGGTAAATATTTCACACAGTCTCCAAGCTGTTTGGGGTAAATATTTCAAAAAGTCTCCAAGGTGTTTGGGGTAAATATTCCACAAACTATCCATGCTGATAGGGGTAAATATTTCACACAGTATCCATGCTGATATTGGTAAATATTACGTACTCTGTCCAGGCTGATAGGGGTAAATATTTCACAGAGTCTCGTGGCTGATAGGAGTAAATATTTCACACAGTCTCCAAGGTGTTTGGGGTAAATATTCCACAAACTATCCATGCTGATAGGGGTAAATATTTCACACAGTATCCATGCTGATATTGGTAAATATTACGTACTCTGTCCAGGCTGATAGGGGTAAATATTTCACACAGTCTCCAAGCTGTTTGGGGTAAATATTTCACACAGTCTCCCAGCTGTTTGGGGCAAATATTTCACACAGTATCCAGGCTGATAGGGGTAAATATTTCACAGAGTATCCAGGCTGATAGGGGGAAATATTTTGCACAGTATCAAGGCTGAAAGGGGTAAAGATTTCACACAGTATCCAGGCTGATAGGGGTAAATATTTCACACAGTATCCAGACTGATAGTGGTAAATATTTCACACAGTCTCCAGGCTGATAGGGGTAAATATTTCACACAATGTCCAAGCTGATAGGTGAAAATATTTCTCACATTGTCCAGTCATATAGGGGTAAATATTTCACACAGTAACCAAGCTGATAGGGGTAATTATTTCACACAGTATCCAGACAGATAGGGGTAAATATTTCATACAGTATCCTAGCTGATGCGGTACATATTTCACACAGTCTCCTTGCAAGATGGGGTAAATTTTTCACACAGATTCCAGGCAGATAGAGTAAATTCTTCACACAATATGCAGGCTGATAGGGGTAAATATTTCACACCGTATCCAGGCTGATAGGGGTAAATATTTCACACAGTATCCAGGCTGAAAGGGGTAAATATTTCATACAGTATCCAGGCTAATGGGGTAGATATTTCTCACAGTCTTCAGGCTGAGAGTGGTAAATATTTCACACCGTATCCAGGATGATAGGGGTAAATATTTCACAAAGTATCCAGGCTGATAGGGGTAAATATTACACAGAGTGTCCAGGCTGATAGGGGTGATTATTTGACACAGTCTCCAGGCTGATAGGGGTAAATATTTCACAGAGTACCTAGACTTATAGGGGTCAATATTTCATAGAGTCTCGTGGCTGATAGGGGTAAATATTTCACACAGTATCCAGGCTGATAGGGGTAAATATTTCATACATTATCCAGGCTAATGGGGTAGATATTTCACACAGTCTTCCGGCTGATAGTGGTAAATATTTCACATCGTATCCAGGATGATAGGGGTAAGTATTTCACAAAGTATCCAGGTTGATAGTGGTAAATATTACGCACATTCTCCAGGCTGATACGGTAAATATTTCACAGAGTGTCCAGGCTGATAGGGGTAATTATTTTACACAGTCTCCAGGCTGATGGGGGTAAATATTACACACAGTCTCCAAGCTGATAGGGGTACATTTTTCACACAGTACCTAGGATGATAGGGGTAAATATTTCATTGAGTCTCGTGGCTGATAGGGGTAAATATTTCACACTGTCTCCAGGCAAATAGGGGTAAATATTTCACACATTGTCCAGACTGATAGGGGTAAATATTTCACACAGTCTCCAGACTGATATGGGTAAATACTTCACACTGTCTCCAGGCAAATAGGGGTAAATATTTCACACATTGTTCAGACTGATAGGGGTAAATATTTCTCACAATGTCCAGGCTGATAGGGGTAAATATTTCACATAGTGTCCAGACTGATAGGGGTAAATATTTTATAGAGTCTCGAGGCTGATGGGGGTAAATATTTCTCATAGTCTCCAAGCTGATTGGGGTAAATATTTCACACAGTCTCCAGGGTGATATGGGTAAATCTTTCATAAAGTATCCAGGCTGATAGGGGTAAATATTTCACACAGTATCCAGGCTGATAGGGGTAAATATTTCATACAGTATCCAGGCTAATAGGGGTAAATATTTCTCACATTGTCCAGTCATATAGGGGTAAATATTTCACACAGTAACCAAGCTGATAGGGGTAATTATTTCACACAATATCCAGACAGATAGGGGTAAATATTTCATACAGTATCCAGGCTGATGGGGTACATATTTCACACAGTCTCCATGCAGGATGGGGTAAAATTTTCACACATTCTCCAGGCAGATAGAGAAAATTCTTCACACAATATCCAGGCTGATAGAGGTAAATATTTCACACCGTATCCATGCTGATAGGGGTAAATATTTCACACAGTATCCAGGCTGATGGGGTAGATATTTCACACAGTCTTCAGGCTGATAGGGGTAAATATTTCACACCGTATCCAGGATGATAGGGGTAAATATTTCACAAAGTATCCAGGTTGATAGGGGTAAATATTACACACATTCTCCAGGCTGATAGGGTAAATATTTCACAGAGTGTCCAGGCTGATAGGGGTGATTATTTCACACAGTCTCCAAGCTGACAGGGGATAATATTTCACAGAGTACCTAGGCTTATAGGGGTCAATATTTCATAGAGTCTCGTGGCTGATAGGGGTAAATATTTCACACAGTCTCCCAGCTGTTTGGGGCAAATATTTCACACAGTATCCAGGCTGATAGGGGTAAATATTTCACAGAGTATCCAGCCTGTTAGCGCTAAATATTTCGCACAGTATCAAGGCTGAAAGGTGTAAATATTTCACACAGTATCCAGGCTGATAGGGGTAAATATTTCACACAGTCTCCAAGCTGTTTGGGGTAAATATTTCAAAAAGTCTCCAAGGTGTTTGGGGTAAATATTCCACAAACTATCCATGCTGATAGGGGTAAATATTTCACACAGTATCCATGCTGATATTGGTAAATATTACGTACTCTGTCCAGGCTGATAGGGGTAAATATTTCACAGAGTCTCGTGGCTGATAGGAGTAAATATTTCACACAGTCTCCAAGGTGTTTGGGGTAAATATTCCACAAACTATCCATGCTGATAGGGGTAAATATTTCACACAGTATCCATGCTGATATTGGTAAATATTACGTACTCTGTCCAGGCTGATAGGGGTAAATATTTCACACAGTCTCCAAGCTGTTTGGGGTAAATATTTCACACAGTCTCCCAGCTGTTTGGGGCAAATATTTCACACAGTATCCAGGCTGATAGGGGTAAATATTTCACAGAGTATCCAGGCTGATAGGGGGAAATATTTTGCACAGTATCAAGGCTGAAAGGGGTAAAGATTTCACACAGTATCCAGGCTGATAGGGGTAAATATTTCACACAGTATCCAGACTGATAGTGGTAAATATTTCACACAGTCTCCAGGCTGATAGGGGTAAATATTTCACACAATGTCCAAGCTGATAGGTGAAAATATTTCTCACATTGTCCAGTCATATAGGGGTAAATATTTCACACAGTAACCAAGCTGATAGGGGTAATTATTTCACACAGTATCCAGACAGATAGGGGTAAATATTTCATACAGTATCCTAGCTGATGCGGTACATATTTCACACAGTCTCCTTGCAAGATGGGGTAAATTTTTCACACAGATTCCAGGCAGATAGAGTAAATTCTTCACACAATATGCAGGCTGATAGGGGTAAATATTTCACACCGTATCCAGGCTGATAGGGGTAAATATTTCACACAGTATCCAGGCTGATAGGGGTAAATATTTCATACAGTATCCAGGCTAATGGGGTAGATATTTCTCACAGTCTTCAGGCTGAGAGTGGTAAATATTTCACACCGTATCCAGGATGATAGGGGTAAATATTTCACAAAGTATCCAGGCTGATAGGGGTAAATATTACACAGAGTGTCCAGGCTGATAGGGGTGATTATTTGACACAGTCTCCAGGCTGATAGGGGTAAATATTTCACAGAGTACCTAGACTTATAGGGGTCAATATTTCATAGAGTCTCGTGGCTGATAGGGGTAAATATTTCACACAGTATCCAGGCTGATAGGGGTAAATATTTCATACATTATCCAGGCTGATAGGGGTAAATATTTCATACATTATCCAGGCTAATGGGGTAGATATTTCACACAGTCTTCCGGCTGATAGTGGTAAATATTTCACATCGTATCCAGGATGATAGGGGTAAGTATTTCACAAAGTATCCAGGTTGATAGTGGTAAATATTACGCACATTCTCCAGGCTGATACGGTAAATATTTCACAGAGTGTCCAGGCTGATAGGGGTAATTATTTTACACAGTCTCCAGGCTGATGGGGGTAAATATTACACACAGTCTCCAAGCTGATAGGGGTACATTTTTCACACAGTACCTAGGATGATAGGGGTAAATATTTCATTGAGTCTCGTGGCTGATAGGGGTAAATATTTCACACTGTCTCCAGGCAAATAGGGGTAAATATTTCACACATTGTCCAGACTGATAGGGGTAAATATTTCACACAGTCTCCAGACTGATATGGGTAAATACTTCACACTGTCTCCAGGCAAATAGGGGTAAATATTTCACACATTGTTCAGACTGATAGGGGTAAATATTTCTCACAATGTCCAGGCTGATAGGGGTAAATATTTCACATAGTGTCCAGACTGATAGGGGTAAATATTTTATAGAGTCTCGAGGCTGATGGGGGTAAATATTTCTCATAGTCTCCAAGCTGATTGGGGTAAATATTTCACACAGTCTCCAGGGTGATATGGGTAAATCTTTCATAAAGTATCCAGGCTGATAGGGGTAAATATTTCACACAGTATCCAGGCTGATAGGGGTAAATATTTCATACAGTATCCAGGCTAATAGGGGTAAATATTTCTCACATTGTCCAGTCATATAGGGGTAAATATTTCACACAGTAACCAAGCTGATAGGGGTAATTATTTCACACAATATCCAGACAGATAGGGGTAAATATTTCATACAGTATCCAGGCTGATGGGGTACATATTTCACACAGTCTCCATGCAGGATGGGGTAAAATTTTCACACATTCTCCAGGCAGATAGAGAAAATTCTTCACACAATATCCAGGCTGATAGAGGTAAATATTTCACACCGTATCCATGCTGATAGGGGTAAATATTTCACACAGTATCCAGGCTGATGGGGTAGATATTTCACACAGTCTTCAGGCTGATAGGGGTAAATATTTCACACCGTATCCAGGATGATAGGGGTAAATATTTCACAAAGTATCCAGGTTGATAGGGGTAAATATTACACACATTCTCCAGGCTGATAGGGTAAATATTTCACAGAGTGTCCAGGCTGATAGGGGTGATTATTTCACACAGTCTCCAAGCTGACAGGGGATAATATTTCACAGAGTACCTAGGCTTATAGGGGTCAATATTTCATAGAGTCTCGTGGCTGATAGGGGTAAATATTTCACACAGTCTCCCAGCTGTTTGGGGCAAATATTTCACACAGTATCCAGGCTGATAGGGGTAAATATTTCACAGAGTATCCAGCCTGTTAGCGCTAAATATTTCGCACAGTATCAAGGCTGAAAGGTGTAAATATTTCACACAGTATCCAGGCTGATAGGGGTAAATATTTCACACAGTCTCCAAGCTGTTTGGGGTAAATATTTCAAAAAGTCTCCAAGGTGTTTGGGGTAAATATTCCACAAACTATCCATGCTGATAGGGGTAAATATTTCACACAGTATCCATGCTGATATTGGTAAATATTACGTACTCTGTCCAGGCTGATAGGGGTAAATATTTCACAGAGTCTCGTGGCTGATAGGAGTAAATATTTCACACAGTCTCCAAGGTGTTTGGGGTAAATATTCCACAAACTATCCATGCTGATAGGGGTAAATATTTCACACAGTATCCATGCTGATATTGGTAAATATTACGTACTCTGTCCAGGCTGATAGGGGTAAATATTTCACACAGTCTCCAAGCTGTTTGGGGTAAATATTTCACACAGTCTCCCAGCTGTTTGGGGCAAATATTTCACACAGTATCCAGGCTGATAGGGGTAAATATTTCACAGAGTATCCAGGCTGATAGGGGGAAATATTTTGCACAGTATCAAGGCTGAAAGGGGTAAAGATTTCACACAGTATCCAGGCTGATAGGGGTAAATATTTCACACAGTATCCAGACTGATAGTGGTAAATATTTCACACAGTCTCCAGGCTGATAGGGGTAAATATTTCACACAATGTCCAAGCTGATAGGTGAAAATATTTCTCACATTGTCCAGTCATATAGGGGTAAATATTTCACACAGTAACCAAGCTGATAGGGGTAATTATTTCACACAGTATCCAGACAGATAGGGGTAAATATTTCATACAGTATCCTAGCTGATGCGGTACATATTTCACACAGTCTCCTTGCAAGATGGGGTAAATTTTTCACACAGATTCCAGGCAGATAGAGTAAATTCTTCACACAATATGCAGGCTGATAGGGGTAAATATTTCACACCGTATCCAGGCTGATAGTGGTAAATATTTCACACAGTATCCAGGCTGATAGGGGTAAATATTTCATACAGTATCCAGGCTAATGGGGTAGATATTTCTCACAGTCTTCAGGCTGAGAGTGGTAAATATTTCAACACCGTATCCAGGATGATAGGGGTAAATATTTCACAAAGTATCCAGGCTGATAGGGGTAAATATTACACAGAGTGTCCAGGCTGATAGGGGTGATTATTTGACACAGTCTCCAGGCTGATAGGGGTAAATATTTCACAGAGTACCTAGACTTATAGGGGTCAATATTTCATAGAGTCTCGTGGCTGATAGGGGTAAATATTTCACACAGTATCCAGGCTGATAGGGGTAAATATTTCATACATTATCCAGGCTGATAGGGGTAAATATTTCATACATTATCCAGGCTAATGGGGTAGATATTTCACACAGTCTTCCGGCTGATAGTGGTAAATATTTCACATCGTATCCAGGATGATAGGGGTAAGTATTTCACAAAGTATCCAGGTTGATAGTGGTAAATATTACGCACATTCTCCAGGCTGATACGGTAAATATTTCACAGAGTGTCCAGGCTGATAGGGGTAATTATTTTACACAGTCTCCAGGCTGATGGGGGTAAATATTACACACAGTCTCCAAGCTGATAGGGGTACATTTTTCACACAGTACCTAGGATGATAGGGGTAAATATTTCATTGAGTCTCGTGGCTGATAGGGGTAAATATTTCACACTGTCTCCAGGCAAATAGGGGTAAATATTTCACACATTGTCCAGACTGATAGGGGTAAATATTTCACACAGTCTCCAGACTGATATGGGTAAATACTTCACACTGTCTCCAGGCAAATAGGGGTAAATATTTCACACATTGTTCAGACTGATAGGGGTAAATATTTCTCACAGTGTCCAGGCTGATAGGGGTAAATATTTCACATAGTGTCCAGACTGATAGGGGTAAATATTTTATAGAGTCTCGAGGCTGATGGGGGTAAATATTTCTCATAGTCTCCAAGCTGATTGGGGTAAATATTTCACACAGTCTCCAGGGTGATATGGGTAAATCTTTCATAAAGTATCCAGGCTGATAGGGGTAAATATTTCACACAGTATCCAGGCTGATAGGGGTAAATATTTCATACAGTATCCAGGCTAATAGGGGTAAATATTTCTCACAATGTCCAAACATATAGGGGTAAATATTTCACACAGTAACCAAGCTGATAAGGGTAATTATTTCACACGGTATCCAGACAGATAGGGGTAAATATTTCATTCAGTATCCAAGCTGTTGGGGTACATAGTTCATACAGTCTCCATGCAGGTTGGGGTAAATTTTTCACACAGTCTCCAGGCTGATAGAGTAAATTCTTCATACAATATGCAGGCTGATCGAGGTAAATATTTCACGCAGTATGCAGGCTGATAGGGGTAAATATTTCACACTGTTTCCAGACTGATAGGGGTTAATAGTTCAAACAGTTTCCAGACTGATATGGGTAAATAATTTACACAGTCTCCAGGCAAATAGGGGTAAATATTTCACACATTGTCCAGGCTGATAGGGGTAAATATTTCACACAGTATCCAGGCTGATAGGGGTAAATATTTCATACAGTATCCAGGCTAATGGGGTAGATATTTCTCACAGTCTTCAGGCTGAGAGTGGTAAATATTTCACACCGTATCCAGGATGATAGGGGTAAATATTTCACAAAGTATCCAGGCTGATAGGGGTAAATATTACACAGAGTGTCCAGGCTGATAGGGGTGATTATTTGACACAGTCTCCAGGCTGATAGGGGTAAATATTTCACAGAGTACCTAGACTTATAGGGGTCAATATTTCATAGAGTCTCGTGGCTGATAGGGGTAAATATTTCACACAGTATCCAGGCTGATAGGGGTAAATATTTCATACATTATCCAGGCTGATAGGGGTAAATATTTCATACATTATCCAGGCTAATGGGGGTAGATATTTCACACAGTCTTCCGGCTGATAGTGGTAAATATTTCACATCGTATCCAGGATGATAGGGGTAAGTATTTCACAAAGTATCCAGGTTGATAGTGGTAAATATTACGCACATTCTCCAGGCTGATACGGTAAATATTTCACAGAGTGTCCAGGCTGATAGGGGTAATTATTTTACACAGTCTCCAGGCTGATGGGGGTAAATATTACACACAGTCTCCAAGCTGATAGGGGTACATATTTCACACAGTACCTAGGATGATAGGGGTAAATATTTCATTGAGTCTCGTGGCTGATAGGGGTAAATATTTCACACTGTCTCCAGGCAAATAGGGGTAAATATTTCACACATTGTCCAGACTGATAGGGGTAAATATTTCACACAGTCTCCAGACTGATATGGGTAAATACTTCACACTGTCTCCAGGCAAATAGGGGTAAATATTTCACACATTGTTCAGACTGATAGGGGTAAATATTTCTCACAGTGTCCAGGCTGATAGGGGTAAATATTTCACATAGTGTCCAGACTGATAGGGGTAAATATTTTATAGAGTCTCGAGGCTGATGGGGGTAAATATTTCTCATAGTCTCCAAGCTGATTGGGGTAAATATTTCACACAGTCTCCAGGGTGATATGGGTAAATCTTTCATAAAGTATCCAGGCTGATAGGGGTAAATATTTCACACAGTATCCAGGCTGATAGGGGTAAATATTTCATACAGTATCCAGGCTAATAGGGGTAAATATTTCTCACAATGTCCAAACATATAGGGGTAAATATTTCACACAGTAACCAAGCTGATAAGGGTAATTATTTCACACGGTATCCAGACAGATAGGGGTAAATATTTCATTCAGTATCCAAGCTGTTGGGGTACATAGTTCATACAGTCTCCATGCAGGTTGGGGTAAATTTTTCACACAGTCTCCAGGCTGATAGAGTAAATTCTTCATACAATATGCAGGCTGATTGAGGTAAATATTTCACGCAGTATGCAGGCTGATAGGGGTAAATATTTCACACTGTTTCCAGACTGATAGGGGTTAATAGTTCAAACAGTTTCCAGACTGATATGGGTAAATAATTTACACAGTCTCCAGGCAAATAGGGGTAAATATTTCACACATTGTCCAGACTGATAGGGGTAAATATTTCAGACAATGTCCAGTCATTTAGGGCTAAATATTTCACACAGTTTCCAGACTGATAGGGGTAAATATTACACACAGTGACCAGACTGATAGGGGTAATTATTTCACACAGTGCCCAAGCTGATAGGGGTAAATATTTCTCACAGTGTACAGCCTGATATTGTAAATATTTCACATAGAGTCCAGACAGATAGGGTAAATATTACACACAGTACATAGGCAGATAGGTGTTAATATTTCATAGAGTCTCGAGGCTGATGGGGGTAAATATTTCATACAGTCTCCAAGCTGATTGGGGTAAATATTTCACACAGTATCCAGGCTAATAGGGGTAAATATTTCACTCAATATCAAGGCTGTTAGGGGTAAATATTTCACACAGTTTCCAGACTGATATGGGTAAATATTTCACACAGTATCCAGGATGATAGGGGTAAATATTTCACACAGTTTCCAGACTGATATGGGTAAATATTTCTCAAAGTGTACAGCCTGATAGGGGTAAATATTTCACATAGTGTCCAGACTCATAGGGGTAAATATTACACACAGTGTCCAGACTGATAGGGGTAATTATTTCACACAGTGTCCAGACAGATAGGGGTAATTATTTCACACAGTGCCCAAGTTGATAGGGATAAATATTTCTCACAGTGTACAGCCTGATATTTTAAATATTTCCCATAGAGTCCAGACTGATAGGGTAAATATTACACCCAGTCTCCAGGCTGATAGTGGTAAATATTTCACACAGTACCTAGGCTGATAGGGGTAAAAATTTCATAGAGTCTCGAGGCTGCTGGGGGTAAATATTTCACACAGTCTCCAGGCTGATATGGGTAAATATTTCACACAGTATCCAGGCTGATATGGGTTAATATTAAACACAATGTCCAGGCAGATAGGGGAAAATATTTCTCACAATGTCCTGTCATATAGGGGTAAATATTTCACACAGTAACCAAGATGATAGGGGTAATTATTTCGCACAGTATCCAGACAGATAGGGGTAAATATTTCATACAGTATCCAGGCTGATGGGGGTACATATTTCACACAGTCTCCATGCTGGTTGGGGTAAATTTTTCACACAGTCTTCAGGCAGATAGAGTAAATACTTTACACAATATCCAGGCTGATAGAGGTAAATATTTCACACAGTAACCAGGCTGATAGGGGTAAATATTTCACACAGTATCCAGGCTGATGGGGTAGATATTTGACGCAGTCTTCAGGCTGATGGGGGTAAATATTTCACATCGTATCCAGGATGATAGGGGTAAATATTTCACAAAGTATCCAGGTTGATAGGGGGTAAAATATTACACACATTCTCCAGGCTGATAGGGTAAATATTTCACACACTGTCCAGGCTGGAAGGGGTAATTATTTTACAAAGTCTCCAGGTGATAAGGGGTAAATATTACACACAGTCTCCAAACTTATATAGGTAAATATTAAACACAGTACCTAGGCTGATAGGGGTAAATATTTCATACAGTCTCGTTGCTGATAGGGGTAAATATTTCACACAGTCTCCAAGCTGTTTGGGGTAAATATTTCAAAAAGTCTCCAGGCTGATAGGGGTAAATATTTCACAAAGTATCCAGGCTTAAAGGGGTAAATATTTCACACAGTATCCAGGCGGATAGTGGTAAATATTACATAGTCTGTCCAGGCTGATAGCAGTAAATATTTCACTCAGTCTCCAAGCTGATAGCGGTAAATATTTCACACAGTCTCCAAGCTGTTTGAGGCAAATATTTCACACAGTATCCAGGCTGATAGGGGTAAATATTTCACACAATATCCAGGTTGTTAGGGGTAAATATTTCACACAATATCCAGGCTGATTGGAGTAAATATTTCACTCAGTATCCAGGCTGATAAGGGTAAATATTTCACACAATACCCAGGCTGTTAGGGGTAAATATTTCACCCTGTGTCCAGGATGATAGGGGTAAATATTTCACACAGTTTCCAGACTGATATGGGTAAATATTTCACACTGTCTCGAGGCAAATAGGGGTAAATATTACACACAGTGTCCAGACTGATAGGGGTAATTATTTCACACAGTGCCCAAGCTGATAGGGGTAAATATTTCTCTCAGTGTACAACCTGATAGTGTAAATATTTCACAAAGAGTCCAGAGTGATAGGGTAAATATTACACACAGTCTCCAAGCTATTAGGGGTAAATATTTCACACAGTACCTAGGCTGATAGCGGTCAATGTTTCATAGAGTCTCTAGTCTGATGGGGGTAAATATTTCACACAGTCTCCAAGCTGATTGGGGTAAATATTTCACAAATTATCCAGGCTAATAGGGGTAAATATTTCACAAAATATCCAGGCTGTTAGGGGTAAATATCGCACACTGTGTCCAGGGTGATAGGGGTAAATATTTCACACATTTTCCGAACTGGTATGGTTAAATATTTCACACATTCTCCAGACAGATAGGGGTAAATATTTCACACAGTTTCCAGACTGATATGCGTATATATTTCAAACTGTCTCCAGGCAAATATGGGTAAATATTTCACAATTTGTCCAGACTGATAGGGATAAATATTTCTCACTGTGTACAGCCTGAGAGGGGTAAATATTTCACATAGTGTCCAGACTGATAGGGGTAATTATTACACAAAGTGTCCAGACTGATAGGGGTAAATATTTCACACAGTGCCCAAGTTGATAGGGGTAAATATTTCTCACAGTGTACAGCCTGATAGTGTAAATATTTCACATAGAATCCAGACTGATAGGGTAAGTATTACAAACAGTCTCCAAGCTGATATGGGTAAATATTTCAAAGAGTCTAGAGGCTGATGGGGGTAAATATTTCACACAGTCTCCAAGCTGATTGGGGTAAATATTTCACACAGTCTCCAGGCTGATATGGGTAAATATTTCAGAAAGTATCCAAGCTGATAGGTGTAAATATTTCACACAGTATCCAGGCTGAAAGGGGTAAATATTTCACACAGTATCCAGGGAGATAGGGGTAAATATTTCACACAATATCCAGATTGTTAGGGGTAAATATTTCACACATTGTCCAGACAGATATGGTTAAATATTTCACAAAGTCTCCAGGCAAATAGGGGTAAATATTTCACACATTGTCCAGGCTGATAGGGGTAAATATTTCACACAATGTCCAGTCAGATAGGACTAAATATTTCACACAGTCTCCAGGTTGATAGGGGTAAATATTTCACACATTATCCAGGCTGATAGGCGTAAATATTACTCACAGTATCCAGGCTGATAGCAGTAAATATTACATACACTGTCCAGGATGATAGGGGTAAATATTTCACACTGTCTCCAAGCTAATAGGTGTAAATATTTCACACAGTCTCCAAGGTGTTTGGGGGAAATATTTCACACAGAATCCAGGCTGATAGGGGTAAATATTTCACACAGTATCCAGGCTGATAGGGGTAAATGTTTCGCACAGTATCAAGGCTGAAAGGGGTAAATGTTTCACACAGCATTCAGGCGGATAGGGGTAAATATTTCACTCATTGTCCAGACTGATTGGGGTAAATATTTCACACAGTGTTCAGGCTGATAGGGGTAAATATTTCACACAGTGTTCAGGCTGATAGGGGTAAATATTTCACACTGTCTCCAAGCTGATAGAGGTAAATATTACACACAATGTCCAGGCTGATAGGGGAAAATATTTCTCACAATGTCCAGTCATATAGGGATAAATATTTCAGACAGTAAACAAGTGAGAGGGGTAATTATTTCACACAGTATCCAGACAGATAGGGGTAAATACATCACACAATATCCTGGCTATTAGAGGAAATATTTCACACGGTATGCAGGCTCATAGGGGTAAATAATTCACACATTATCCAGACTGATAGTGGTAAATATTTCACACAGTCTCCAAGCTGATAGGGGTAAATATTACACACAATGTCCAGGCTGATAGGGGAAAATATTTCTCACAGTGTCCAGTCATATAGGGGTAAATATTTCACACAGTAACCAAGCTGAGAGGGGTAATTATTTCACACAGTATCCAGACAGATAGGGGTAAATATTTCATACAGTATCTAGCCTGATGGTAAATTTTTCACACAGTCTCCAGGGAGATTAAGTAAATACTTCACACAATATCCAGGCTGATAGAGGTAAATATTTCACACAGTAACCAGGCTGATAGGGGTAAATATTTCACACATTGTCCAGACTGATAGGGATAAATATTTCTCACAGTGTATAGCCTGATAGGTGTTAATATGTCACATAGTGTCCAGACTGATAGGGGTAAATATTACACACAGTGACCAGACCGATAGGGCTAATTATTTCACACAGTGCCCATGCTGATAGGGGTAAATATTTCTCACAGTGCACAGCCTGATATTGTAAATATTTCACCTAGAGTCCAGACAGATAGGGTAAATATTACACACAGTCTCCAAGCTGATATGGGGAAATATTTCACACAGTTCCTAGGCAGATAGTGATTAATATTTCATAGAGTCTCGAGGCTGATGGGGGTAAATATTTCACACAGTCTCCAAGCTGATTGGGGTAAATAATTCGCACAGTATCCAGGCTAATAGGGGTAAATATTTCACTCAATATCCAGTCTGTTAGGGGTAAATATTTCACACAGTTTCCAGACTGATATGGGTAAATATTTCACACAGTCTCCAGGCAAATAGGGGGAAATATTTCACACATTGTTCAGACTGATTGTGGTAAATATTTCACACAGTTTCCAGACTGATATGGGTAAATATTTCTCACAGTGTACAGCCTGATAGGGGTAAATATTTCACATAGTGTCCAGACTCATGGGGGTAAGTATTGCACACAGTGTCCAGACTGATAGGGGTAATTATTTCACACACTGCCCAAGTTGATAGGGGTAAATATTTCTCACAGTGTACAGCCTGATAGTGTAAATATTTCACATAGTGTCCAGACTCATGGGGGTAAGTATTGCACACAGTGTCCAGACTGATAGGGTAAATATTACACACAGTCTCCAAGCTGATAGGGGTAAATATTTCACACAGTACCAAGGCTGATAGGGGTAAATATTTCATAGAGTCTCGAGGCTGATATGGGTTAATATTTCACACAGTCTCCAGGCTGATAGGGGTAAATATTTCACACAGTCTCCAAGCTGATAGGGGTAAATATTAAACACAATGTCCAGGCTGATAGGGGAAAATATTTCTCACAATGTCCAGTCATATAGGGGTAAATATTTCTCACAGTAACCAAGCTGATAGGGGTAATTATTTCACAGTATCCAGACAGATATGGGTAAATATTTTCACACAGTAACCAGGCTGATGGGGTACATATTTCACACAGTCTCCATGCAGGTTGGGGTACATTTTTCACACAGTCTCAGGCAGATAAAGTAAATACTTCACACAATATCCAGGCTGATAGAGGTAAATATTTCACACAGTAACCAGGCTGATAGGGGTAAATATTACACACAGTGTCCAGGCTGATAGGGGTAAATATTTCACACAGTACCAAGGATGATAGGGCCAAATATTTCACACAGTATCCAGGCTGATAGGCATAAATATTTCACACAGTATCCAGGCTGATAGCGGTAAATATTACAGACACTGTCCAGGCTGATAGGGGTAAATATTTCACACAGTCTCCAAGCTGATAGGGGTAAATATTTCAGACCGTCTCCAGCCTGATAGCTGTAAATATTTCACACCGTATCCATGCTGATAGGGGTAAATATTTCACACAGTATTCAGGCTGATAAGGGAAAATATTTCACACATTATCCAGCTTGATAGGGGTAAATATTTCACACAGTATGCAGGCTGATAGGGGTAAATATTTCACTCAGTATGCAGGCTGATAGGGGTAAATATTTCACACAGTATCTAGACAGATAGGGGTAAATATTTCACACAGTATCCAGGCTGATAGGGGTAAGTATTGCACGCAGTATCCATGCTGATAGTGGTAAATATTTCACAGAGTCTCCAGGCTGATAGGGGTAACTATTTCACACAGTGTCCAGGCTGATAGGGGTAAATATTTCACACAGTATCCAGGCTGATAGGGGTAAATATTTCACTCAGTATGCAGGCTGATAGGGGTAAATATTTCACACAGTCTTCAGGCTGATAGGGGTAAATATTTCACATCGTATCCAGGATGATATGGGTAAATATTTCACAAAGTATCCAGGTTGATAGGGGTTATTATTACACACATTCTCCAGGCTGATAGGGTAAGTATTTCAGAGTGTCCAGGCAGATAGGGGTAATTATTTTACACAGTCTCCAAGCTGATAGGGGTAAATATTACACACTGTCTCCAAGCTGATAGGGGTAAATATTAAACACAATGTCCAGGCTGATAGGGGAAAATATTTCTCACAATGTCCAGTCATATAGGGGTAAATATTTCAAACAGTATCCAAGCTGAGAGGGCTAATTAATTCAGACAGTATCCAGACAGATAGGGGTAAATATTTCATACATATCCAGGCTGATAGAATAAATTCTTCACTCAATATACAGGCTGGTAGAGGTAAATATTTCACACATTAAACAGGCTGATAGGGGTAAATATTTTACACAGTATCCAGGCTGATACGGGTAAATATTTCATACAGTATCCAGGCTGATGGGGTAGATATTTCACACAGTCTTCAGGCTGATAGGGGTAAATATTTCACATCGTATCCAGGATGATAGGGGTAAATATTTCACAAAGTATCCAGGTTGATAGTGGAAAATATTACACACATTCTCCTGGCTGATAGGGGTAATTATTTCACACAGTCTCCAGGCTGATAGGGGTAAATATTACACAGAGTCTAAAAGCTGATAGGGGTAAATATTTCACACAGTACCTAGGCTGATAGGGGTAAATATTTCATTGAGTCTCGTGGCTGATACGGGTAAATATTTCACACAGACTCCAAACTGTTTGGGGTAAATATTTCAAAAAGTCTACAGGATGATAGGGGTAAATATTTCACAAAGTATCCAGGCTGATTGGGGTAAATATTTCCCACAGGATCCAGGCTGATAGTGCTAAATATTACATATTCTGTCCAAGTTGATAGGGGTAAATATTTCACACAATATCCCTGCTGATAGGGGGAAATATTTCACACAGTATCCAGGCTGATAGGGGTAAATATTTCACACAGTATCAAGGCTGAAAGGGGTAAATATTTCACACAGTGTTCAGGCTGATAGGGGTAAATATTTCACAGTCTCCAAACTGATAGGGGTAAATATTACACACAATGTCCAGGCTGATAGTGGAAAATATTTCTCACAATGTCCAGTCATATAGGGGTAAATATTTCACACAGTAACCAAGCTGAGAGGGGTAATTATTTCACACAGTATCCAGACAGATAGGGGTAAATACTTCACACAATGTCCAGGCTGATGGAAGAAATATTTCACACAGTATCCAGGCTGAAAGGGGTAAATAATTCACACATTATCCAGGCTGATAGGGGTAAATATTTCACACAGTATCCAGGCTGATAGGGGTAAATATTTCATGCATTATCCAGGCTGATGGGGTAGATATTTCACACAGTCTTCAGGCTGATAGGGTTAAAAATTTCACATCGTATTTCGATTGATACGGGTAAATATTATACATATTCTCCTGGCTGATAGGGTAAATATTTCACAGAGTTTCCAGGCTGATAAGGGTAATTATTTCACACAGTACCTAGGCTGATAGTGGTAAATAATTCTCACAGTCTCCAAGCTGTTTGAGGTAAATATTTCACACAGTATCCAGGCTGATAGGGGTAAATATTTCACACAGTATCCAGCCGGATAGGGGTAAATATTTCCTGCAGTATCCAGGCTGATAGTGGTAACTATTACATACTCTGTCCAGGCTGATAGGGGAAAATATTTCATAGAGGCTCGTGGCTGATAGGGGGAAATATTTCACACAGTCTCCAAGCTGATAGGGGTAAATATTAAACACAATGTACAGGCTGATGGGGGAAAATATTTCTCACAATGTCCAGTCATATAAGGGGAAATATTTCACACAGTATCCAAGCTGAGTGGGCTAATTAATTCACAGAGTTTCCAGGCTGATGGGGTAGATATTTCACACAGTCTCCATGCAGGTTGGGGTAAATTTTTCACACAGTCTCCAGGCTGATAGAGTAAATACTTCACACAATATACAGGCTGACAGAGGTAAATATTTCAGACAGTATCCAGGCTGAAACAGGTAAATATTTCATACAGTATCAAGGCTGATGGGGTAGATATTTCACATCGTATCCAGGAAGATAGGGGTAAATATTACACACATTCTCCAGGCTAATAGGGGTAATTATTTCACACAGTCTCCAGGCTGATAGGGGTAAATATTAAAACAAAGTCTCCAAGCTGATAGCGGTAAATATTTCACACAGTACCTAGGGTGATAGGTAAATATTTCATTGAGTCTCGTGGCTGATAGGGGTAAATATTTCACACAGACTCGAAGCTGTTTGGGGTAAATATTTCAAACAGTCTCCAGGATGATAGGGGTAAATATTTCACAAAGACTCCAGGCTGGTCGGGGTAAATATTTCCCACAGTATCCAGGCTGATAGTGCTAATTATTACATATTCTGTCCAAGCTGATAGGGGTAAATATTTCACACTGTCTCCAAGCTGATAGGGGAAAATATTTCACACAGAATCCAGGCTGATAAGGGTAAATATTTCACACAGTATCCAGGCTGATAGGGGTAAATATTTCATACAGCATTCAGGCGGATAGGGGTAAATATTTCACACAGTGTCCAGACTGATTGGGGTAAATATATCACACAGTGTTCAGGCTGATAGGGGTAAATATTTCACACTGTCTCCAAGCTGATAGGGGTAAATATTTTGCACAGTATCAAGTCTGAAAGGGGTAAGTATTACAAACAGTATCCAGGCTGATAGGGGTAAATATTTCATACAGCATTCAGGCGGATAGGGGTAAATATTTCACACAGTGTCCAGACTGATTGGGGTAAATATATCACACAGTGTTCAGGCTGATAGGGGTAAATATTTCACACTGTCTCCAAGCTGATAGGGGTAAATATTACACACAATGTCCAGGCTGATAGGGGAAAATATTTCTCACAATGTCCAGTCATTTAGGGGTAAATATTGCACACAGTAACCAAGCTGAGAGGGGTAATTATTTCACAACAATATCCAGAAAGATAGGGGTAAATACATGTACAAAATATCCAGGCTGATAGAGGAAATATTTCACATAGTATCCAGGCTCATAGGGGTAAATAATTCACACATTATCCAGGCTGATAGGGGAAAATATTTCACACAGTATCCCGGCTGATAGTGGTAAATATTAAATACTCTGTCCAGGCTGATAGGGGTAAATATTTCACACAGTCTCCATGCTGATAGGGGTAAATATTTCAGAAAGCATCCAGGCTGATAGGGGTAAATATTTCACACAGTATCCCGGCTGATAGTGGTAAATATTAAATACTCTGACCAGGCTGATAGGGGTAAATATTTCACACAGTCTCCATGCTGATAGGGGTAAATATTTCACACAGTCTCCAGCCTGATAGGGGTAAATATTTCACACAGTATCCAGGCTGAAAGGGGTAAATATTTCACACAGTATCCAGGCAGATAGGGGTAAATATTTCACACAGTTTCTAGACAGATATGGTTAAATATTTCACAAAGTCGCCAGGCAAATAGGGGTAAATATTTCACACATTGTCCAGACTGATAGGGGTAAATATTTCACACATTGTCCAGGCTGATAGGGTAAATATTTCACACAATGTCCAGTCAGATAGGACTAAATATTTCACACAGTCTCCAGGCTGATAGGGGTAAATATTTCACACAGTCTCCAGGCTGATAGCTGTAAATATTTCACACCGTATCCATGCTGATAGGGGTAAATATTTCATAGAGTCTTGTGGCTGATAGGGTAAATATTTCACACAATATCCAGGTTGATAGGGTAAATATTTCACACAGTATGCAGGCTGATAAGGGTAAATATTTCACACAGTATGCAGGCTGATAGCGGTAAATATTTCACACAGTCTCCAAGATGATAGGGGTAACTATTTCACACAGTGTCCAGGCTGATAGGGGTAAATATTTCATAGAGTCTTGTGGCTGATAGGGGTAAATATTTCACACAGTCTCCAAGCTGATTGGGGTAAATATTTCACACAGTTTCCAGACTGATATGGGTAAATATTTCACACTGTCTCCAGGCAAATAGGGGTAAATATTTCACACATTGTCCAGACTGATAGGGGTAAATATTTCACACTATTTCCAGACTGATATGCGTAAATATTTCACACTGTCTCCAGGCAAATAGGCGTGAATTTTTAACACATTGTCCAGACTGACAGGGGTAAATATTTCTCACAGTGTACAGCCTGATAGGGGTAAATATTTCACATAGTGTCCAGACTGATAGGGGTAAATATTACACACAGTGTCCAGACTGATAGGGGTAATTATTTCACACAGTCCCCAAGTTGATAGTGGTAAATATTTCTCACAGTGTACAGCCTGATAGTGTAAATATTTCACATAGAGTCCAGAATGATAGGATAAATATTACCCACAGTCTCAAAGCTGATAGGGGTAAATATTTAACACAGTACCTAGGCTGATAGGGGTAAATATTTCATAGAGTCTCGAGGCTGATGGGGGTAAATATTTCTCACAGTCTCCAAGCTGATTGGGGTAAATATTTCACACAGTCTCCAGGCTGATATGGGTAAATATTTCATAAAGTATCCAGGCTGATAGGGGTAAATATTTCACACAGTATCCAGGTGGATAGGGGTAAATATTAAACACAATGTCCAGTCTGATAGGGGAAAATATTTCTCACAATGTCCAAACATATAGGGGTAAATATTACACACAGTAACCAAGCTGAAAAGGGTAATTATTTCACACAGTATCCAGACAGATAGGGGTAAATACTTCACACAATATCAAGGCTGATAGAGGTAAATATTTCACGCAGTAACCATGCTGATAGGGGTAAATATTTCACACTGTTTCCAGACTGATAGGGGTTAATATTTCACACAGTTTCCAGACTGATATGAGTAAATATTTCACACAGTCTCCAGACTGATAGGGGTAAATAATTCTCACAGTGTACAGCCTGCTATGGGTAAAATTTCAAATAGTGTCCAGACTGATAGGGTTAAATATTATACACAGTCTCCAGACTGATAGGGGTAAATATTTCACACAGTATCCAGGCTGATAGGGGTAAATATTTCACACAGTGTACAGACTGATAGGGGTAAATATTTCACAGAGTGGTCAGGCTGATAGGGGTAAATAGTTCACACAGTCTCCAAGCTGATATGGGTAAATATTAAACACAATATCCAGGCTGATAGGGGTAAATATTAAACACAATGTCCAGGCTGATAGGGGAAAATATTTATCACAATGTCCAGTCATATAGGGGTAAATATTTCACACAGTATCCAAGCTGAGAGGGCTAATTAATTCACACAGTATCCAGACAGATATGGGTAAATATTTCATACAGTATCCAGGCTGATGGGGTACATATTTCACACAGTCTCCATGCAGGTTGGGGTAAATTTTTCACACAGTCTCCAGGCAGATAGAGTAAATTCTTCACACAATATACAGGCTGGTAGAGGTAAATATTTCAAACAGTAAACAGGCTGATAGGGGTAAATATTTCACACAGTATCCAGGGTGATACGGGTAAATATTTCACACAGTATCCAGGCTGATGGGGTAGATATTTCACACAGTCTTCAGGCTGATAGGGGTAAATATTTCACATCGTAACCAGGATGATAGGGGTAAATATTTCACAAAGTATCCATGTTGATAGGGGTAAATATAACACACTTTCTCCAGGCTGATAGGGGTAATTATTTCACACAGTCTCCAGGCTGATAGGGGTAAATATTAAACAGAGTCTCCAGGCTGATAGGGGTAAATATTTCACACAGTACCTCGGCTGATAGGGGTAAATATTTCATTGAGTCTCGTGGCTGATAGTGGTAAATATTTCACACAGACTCCAAACTGTTTGGTGTAAATATTTCAAAGTCTCCAGGCTGATAGGGGTAAATATTTCACAAAGTATCCAGGCTGATCTGGGTAAATATTTCCCACAGTATCGAGGCTGATAGTGGTAAATATTACATATTCTGTCCAAGTTGATAGGGGTAAATATTTCACACTGTCTCCAAGCTGATAGGGGTAAATATTTCACACAATCTCCAAGCTGTTTGGGGTAAATATTTCACACAGTATCCCGGCTGATAGGGGTAAATATTTCACACAGTATCCAGGCTGATAGGGGTAAATATTTCGCACAGTATCCCGGCTGATAGGGGTAAATATTTCACACAGTATCCAGGCTGAAAGGGGTAAATATTTCACACAGTATCCAGGCTGATAGGGGTAAATATTTCACACAGCATTCACGCTGATAGGGGTAAATATTTCACACAGTGTCCAGTCTGATAGAGGTAAATATTTCACACAGTATTCAGGCTGATAGGGGTAAATATTTCACAGTGTCCAAGCTGATAGGGGTAAATATTTCACACAGTCTCCAAGCTGTTTGGGGTAAATATTTCACACAGAATCCAGGCTGATAGGGGTAAATATTTCACACAGTATCCAGGCTGATAGGGGTAAATATTTCACTCAGCATTCAGGCTGAAAGGGGTAAATATTTCACTCATTGTCCAGACTGATTGGGATAAATATTTCACACAGTGTTCAGGCTGATAGGGGTAAATATTTCACACTGTCTCCAAGCTGATAGGGGTAAATATTACACACAATGTCAAGGCTGATAGGGGAAAATATTTCTCACAATGTCCAGTCTTATAGGGGTAAATATTTCACACAGTAACCAAGCTGAGAGGGGTAATTATTTCACAACAATATCCAGACAGATAGGGGTAAATACTTCACACAATATCCAGGCTGAGAGAAGGAAATATTTCACACAGTATCCAGGTGGATAGGGGTAAATATTACACATATTCTCCAGGGTGATAGGGTAAATATTTCACAGAGTGTCCAGGCTGATAGGGGTAATTATTTCACACAGTCTCCAGGCTGATAGTGGTAAATATTACACACAGTCTCCAAGCTGATAAGGGTAAATATTTCACACAGTACCTAGGCTGATAGGGGTAAATGATTCATAGAGTCACATGGCTGATAGGGGTAAATAAATCACACAGTCTCCAAACTGAGGTAAATATTTCAAACAGTATCCAGGCTGATAGGGGTAAATATTTCACACAGTATCCAGGCTGATAGGGGTAAATATTTCCCAAAGTATCCAGGCTGATAGTGGTAAATATTACATACTCTGTCCAGGCTGATAGGGGTAAATATTTCATAGAGGCTCGTGGCTGATAGGGGTAAATATTTCACACAGTCTCCAAGCTGTTTGGGGTAAATATTTCAAAAAGTCTCCAGGCTGATAGGGGTAAATATCTCACACTGTGTCCAGGATGATAGGAGTAATTATTTCACACAGTTTTAAAGTTGATAGGGGTAAATATTTCAGACCGTCTCCAGCCTGATAGCTGTAAATATTTCACACCGTATCCATGCTGATAGGGGTAAATATTTCACACAGTATCCAGGCTGATAGGGGTAAATATTTCACACAATATGCAGGCTGATATGGGTAAATATTGCACACAGTATCCATGCTGATAGCGGTAAATATTTCACACAGTCTCCAGGCTGATAGGGGTAACTATTTCACACAGTGTCCAGGCTGATAGGGGTAAATATTTCGCAAAGTATCCAGGCTGATAGGGGTAAATATTTCATACATTATCCAGGCTAATGGGGTAGATATTTCACACAGTCTTCAGGCTGATAGGGGTAAATATTTCACATCGTATCCTGGATGATATGGGTAAATATTTCACAAAGTATCCAGGTTGATAGGGGTAAATATTACACACATTCTCCAGGATGATAGGGTAAATATTTCACAGAGTGTCCAGGCTGATAGGGGTAATTATTTTACACAGTCTCCAGGCTGATAGGGGTAAATATTACACACAGTCTCCAAGCTGATAGGGGTACATATTTCACACAGTACCTAGGCTGACAGGGGTAAATATTTCATAGAGTCTCGTGGCTGATAGGGGTAAATATTTCACACAGTCTCCAAGCTGATTGGGGTAAATATTTCACACAGTTTCCAGACTGATATGGTTAAATATTTCACACAGTCTCCAGGCAAATAGGGGTAAATATTTCACACATTGTCCAGACTGATAGGGGTAAATATTTCACACAGTATCCCGGCTGATAGTGGTAAATATTACATATTCTATCCAGGCTGATCGGGGTAAATAGTTCACACAGTCTCCAAGTTGATAGGGGCAAATATTTCAGACAGTCTCCAGCCTGATAGGAGTAAATATTTCACACAGTATCCAGGCTGAAAGGGGTAAATATTTCACACAGTATCCAGGTAGATAGGGGTAAATATTTCACACAATATCCAGATTGTTAGAGGTAAATATTTCACACAGTTTCCAGACAGTATGGTTAAATATTACACACAGTCTCCAGGCAAATAGGGGTAAATATTTCACACATTGTCCAGACTGATAGGGGTAAATATTTCACACAGTGTCCAGGCTGATAGGGGTAAATATTTCACACAATGTCCAGTCAGATAGGACTAAATATTTCACACAGTCTCCAGACTGATAGGGGTAAATATTTCTCACAGTGTACAGCCTGATAGGGTAAATATTTCACATAGTGTCCAGACTGACAGAATAAATATTACACACAGTCTCCAAGCTGATAGGGCTATATATTTCACACAGTACCTAGGCTGATAGGGGTAAATATTTCATAGAGTCTCTAGGCTGATAGGGGTAATTATTTCACAGACTCTCCAAGCTGATTGGGGTAAATATTTCACACAGTCTCCAGGTTGATAGCGGTAAATATTTCACACAGTATCCATGCTGATAGGGGTAAATATTTCACACAGTATCCAGGCTGACAGCGGTAAATTTTACATACACTGTCCAGGCTGATAGGAGTAAATATTTCACACAGTCTCCAAGCTGATAGGGGTAAATATTTCAGACCTTCTCCAGCCTGATAGCTGTAAATATTTCACACCGTATCCATGCTGATAGGGGTAAATATTTCACACAGTATCCAGGCTGATAAGGGAAAAAATTTCACACAATATCCAGGTTGATAGGGGTAAATATTTCACACATTATCCAGGCTGATAGGGGTAAATATTTCACTCAGTATCCAGGCTGATATGGGTAAATATTTCATACAGTATCCATGCTGATAGGGGTAATTATTCCACACAGTCTCCAGGCTGATAGGGTTAAGTATTACACAAAGTCTCCAAGCTGATAGGGGTAAATATTTCACACAGTACCTAGGCTGCTAGGGGTGAATATTTCATTTAGTCTCGTGGCTGATAGGGGTAAATATTTCACACAGACTCCAAGCTGTTTGGGTAAATATTTCTAAAAGTCTCCAGGATGATAGGGGTAAATATGTCACAAAGTATCCAGGCTGATCGGGGTAAATAGTTCACACTGTCTCCAAGCTGATAGGGGTAAATATTTCAGACTGTCTCCAAGCTGTTTGGGGTAAATATTTCACACAGAATCCAGGCTGATAGGGTTAGATATTCCACACAGAATCAACGCTGAAAGGGGTAAATATTTCACACAGTAACCAGGCTGATAGTGGTTAATATTTCACACAGCATTCAGGCGGATAGGGGTAAATATTCCACACAGTGTTCAGGCTGATTGGGGTAAATATTTCACACTGTCTCCAAGATGATAGGGGTAAATATTACACACAATGTCCAGGCTGATAGGGGAAAATATTTCTCACAATGTCCAGTCATATAGGGGTAAATATTTCACACAGTAACCAAGCTGAGAGGGGTAATTATTTCACAACAGTATCCAGACAGATAGGGGTAAATACTTCACACAATATCCAGGCTGATAGAGGAAATATTTCACACAGTATCCAGGCTGATAGGGGTAAATAATTCACACATTATCCAGGCAGATAGGGGTAAATATTTCACACAGTATCCAGGCTGATCGGGGTAAATATTTCATACAGTATCCAGGCTGATGGGGTAGATATTTCACACAGTCTTCAGGCTGATAGGGGTAAAGATTTCACATCGTATCCAGGTTGATAGGGGTAAATATTACACATATTCTCCAGGCTGATAGGGTAAATATTTCACAGAATGTCCTGGCTGATAGGGGTAATTATTACACACAGTCTCCAAGCTGATAAGGGTAAATATTTCACACAGTACCTAGGCTGATAGGGGTAAATATTTCATAGAGTCTTATGGCTGATCAGGGTAAATAATTCACACAGTCTCCAAACTGAGGTAAATATTTCACACAGTATCCAGGCTGATAGGGGTAAATATTTCATACAGTATCCAGGCTGATGGGGTAGATATTTCACATAGTCTTCAGGCTGATAGGGGTAAATGTTACACATCGTATCCAGGATGATAGGGGTAAATATTTCACAAAGTATCCAGGTTGATAGTGGTAAATATTACACACATTCTCCAGGCTGATAGGGGTAATTATTTCACACAGTCTCCAGGCTAATAGGGGTAAATATTACACAAAGTCTCCAAGCTGATAGGGGTAAATATTTCACACAGTACCTAGGCTGCTAGGGGTAAATATTTCATTGATTCTCGTGGCTGATAGGGCTAAATATTTCACACAGACTCCAAGCTGTTTGGGTAAATATGTCTAAAAGTCTCCAGGATGATAGGGTTAAATATTTCACAAAGTATCCAGGCTGATCGGGGTAAATATTTCACACTGTCTCCAAGCTGATAGAGGTAAATATTTCACACTGTCTCCAAGCTGATAGGGGTAAATATTTCACACTGTCTCCAAGCTGATAGGGGTAAATATTTCACACTGTCTCGAAGCTGTTTGGGGTAAATATTTCACACAGAATCCAGGCTGATAGGGGTAAATGTTACACACAGTATCCAGGCTGATAGGGGTAAATATTTCACACAGTCTCCACGCTGATAGGGGTAAATGTTACACACAGTATCCAGGCTGATAGGGGTAAATATTTCACACAGAATCAACGCTGAAGGGAGTAAATATTTCACACATTATTCAGGCTGATAGTGGTAAATATTTCACACAGCATTAAGGCGGATAGGGGTAAATATTTCACTCAGTGTCCAGACTGATAGGGGTAAATATTTCACACAGTGTTCAGGCTGATAGGGGTAAATATTTCACACTGTCTCCAAGATGATAGGGGTAAATACTACACACAATGTGCAGGCTTGTAGGGGAAAATATTTCTCACAATGTCCAGTCATATAGGGGTAAATATTTCACAGAGTAACCAAGCTGAGAGGGGTAATTATTTCACAACAGTATCCAGACAGATAGGGGTAAATACTTCACACAATATCCAGGCTGATAGAGAAAATATTTCACACATTATCCAGGCTGAAAGGGGTAAATAATTACACATTGTCCAGGCAGATAGGGGTAAATATTTCACACAGTATCCAGGCTGATATGGGTAAATATTTCATACAGTATCCATGCTGATAGGGGTAATTATTTCACACAGTCTCCAGGCTGATAGGGTTAAGTATTACACAAAGTCTCCAAGCTGATAGGGGTAAATATTTCACACAGTACCTAGGCTGCTAGGGGTGAATATTTCATTTAGTCTCGTGGCTGATAGGGGTAAATATTTCACACAGACTCCAAGCTGTTTGGGTAAATATTTCTAAAAGTCTCCAGGATGATAGGGGTAAATATGTCACAAAGTATCCAGGCTGATCGGGGTAAATATTTCACACGTCTCCAAGCTGATAGGGGTAAATATTTCAGACTGTCTCCAAGCTGTTTGGGGTAAATATTTCACACAGAATCCAGGCTGATAGGGTTAGATATTCCACACAGAATCAACGCTGAAAGGGGTAAATATTTCACACAGTATCCAGGCTGATAGTGGTTAATAATTTCAGACAGTATCCAAGTTGATAGGGGTAAATATTTCTCACATTGTACAGCCTGATAGTGTAAATATATCACATAGAGTCCAGTCTGATAGGGTAAATATTACACACAGTCTCCAAGCTGATAGGGGTAAATATTTCACACAGTACCTGGGCTGATAGGGGTAAATATTTCATAGAGTCTCGAGGCTGATGGGGGTAAATATTTCTCACAGTCTCCAAGCTGATTGGGGTAAATATTTCACACAGTCTCCAGGCTGATATGGGTAAATATTTCATAAAGTATCCAGGCTGATAGGGGTAAATATTTCACACAGTATCCAGGCTGATAGGGGTGAATGTTAAACACAATGTCCAGGCTGATAGGGGAAAATATTTCTCACAATGTCCAAACATATAGGGGTAAATATTACACACAGTAACCAAGCTGATAAGGGTAATTATTTCACACAGTATGCAGACAGATAGGGGTAAATATTTCATACAGTATCCAGGCTGATGGGGTACATATTTCACACAGTCTCCATGCAGGTTGGGGAAAAATTTCACACAGTCTCCAGGCAGATAGAGTAAATACTTCACACAATATCCAGGCTGATAGAGGGAAATATTTCACGCAGTAACCATGCTGATAGGGTTAAATATTACACACTGTTTCCAGACTGATAGGGGTTAATATTTCACACAGTTTCCAGACTGATATGAGTAAATATTTTACACAGTCTCCAGGCAAATAGGGGTAAATATTTCACACATTGTCTAGACTGATAGGGGTAAATATTTCACACAATGTCCAGTCATTTAGGGCTAAATATTTCACAAGTCTCCAGACTGATAGGGGTAAATAATTCTCACAGTGCACAGCCTGCTATGCGTAAAAATTTCAAATAATGTTCAGACTGATAGGGGTAAATATTACACACAGTGTCCAGACTGATAGGGGTAAATATTTCACACAGTATCCAGGCTGATAGGGGTAAATATTTCACACAGTGTACAGACTGATAGGGGTAAATATTTCACACAGTGGTCAGGCTGATAGGGGTAATTATTTCACACAGTCTCCAAGCTGATAGGGGTAAACATTAAACACAATGTCCAGGCTGATAGGGGAAAATATTTCTCACAATGTCCAGTCATATAGGGGTAAATATTTCACACAGTATCCAAGCTGAGAGGGCTAATTAATTCACACAGTATCCAGACAGATAGGGGTAAATATTTCATACAGTATCCAGACTGATGGGGTACATATTTCAGACAGTCTCCATGCAGGTTGGGGTAAATATTTCACACAGTATCCAGGCTGATAGGGGTAAATATTACATACTCTGTCCAGGCTGATAGGGGTAAATATTTCATAGAGGCTCGTGGCTGATAGGGGTAAATATTTCACACAGTCTCCAAGCTGATAGGGGTAAATATTAAACACAATGTACAGGCTGATAGGGGAACATGTTTCTCACAATGTCCAGTCATAAAGGGGGAAATAATTCACACAGTATCCAAGCTGAGTGGGCTAATTAATTCACACAGTATCCAGGCTGATAGGGGTAAATATTTCACACAGTTTCCAGGCTGATAGGGGTAAATATTTCATTCAGTATCCAGGATGATGGGGTAGATATTTCACACAGTCTCCATGCAGGTTGGGTAAATTTTTCACTCAGTCTCCAGGCTGATAGATGTAAATATTTCTCACAGTAAACAGGCTGATAGGGGTAAATATTTCACACAGTATCCAGGCTGATAGGGGTAAATATTTCACACAGTATCCAGGCAGATACGGGTAAATATTTCACACAGTATCCAGGCTGATACGGGTAAATATTTCACACAGTATCAAGGCAGATAGGGGTAAATATTTCACACAGTCTGCAGGCTGATAGGGGTAAATATTTCATTGAGTCTTGTGGCTGATAGGGGTAAATATTTCACACAGACTCCAAGCTGTTTGGGGTAAATATTTCAAAAAGTCTCCAGGAAGATAGGGGTAAATATTTCAAAAAGTCTCCAGGCTGGTCGGGTTAAATATTTCCGACAGTATCCAGGCGGATAGTGCTAAATATTACATATTCTGTCCAAGCTGATAGGGGTAAATATTTCACACTTTCTCCAAGCTAATAGGGGTAAATATTTCACACAGTCTCCAAGCTGTTTGGGGTAAATATTTCACACAGAATCCAGGCTGATAGGCGTAAATATTTCACACAGTATCCAGGCTGATAGGGGTAAATATTTCACACAGTATCAAGGCTGAAAGGGGTAACTATTTCACACAGTATCCAGGCTGATAGGGGTAAATATTTCACACAGCATTCAGGCGGATAGAGGTAAATATTTCACTCGGTGTCCAGACTGATTAGGGTAAATATTTCACACAGTGTTCAGGCTGATAGGGGTAAATATTTCACACTGTCTCCAAGCTGATAGGGGTAAATATTACACACAATGTCGTGCTGATAGGGGAAAATATTTCTCACAATGTCCAGTCATATAGGGGCAAATATTTCACACAGTAACCAAGCTGAGAGGGGTATTTATTTCACAACAATATCCAGACAGATAGGGGTAAATACATGACCAAATATCCAGGCTGATAGAGGAAATATTTCACACAGTATCCAGGCTCATAGGGGTAAATAATTCACACATTATCCAGGCTGATAGGGGTAAATATTTCACACAGTATCCAGGCTGATAGGGGTAGATATTTCACATAGTCTTCAGGCTGATAGGGGTAAATAATTCAATCGTATCCAGGTTGATAGGGGTAAATATTACACGCATTCTCCAGGCTGACAGGGTAAATATTTCACTGAGTGTCCAGGCTGATAGGGGTAATTATTTCACACAGTATGCAGACAGATAGGGGTAAATATTTCATACAGTATCCAGGCTGATGGGGTACATATTTCACACAGTCTCCATGCAGGTTGGGGAAAAATTTCACACAGTCTCCAGGCAGATAGTGTAAATACTTCACACAATATCCAGGCTGATAGAGGTAAATATTTCACGCTGTAACCATGCTGATAGGGTTAAATATTACACACTGTTTCCAGACTGATAGGGATTAATATTTCACACAGTTTCCAGACTGATATGAGTAAATATTTTACACAGTCTCCAGGCAAATAGGGGTAAATATTTCACACATTGTCTAGACTGATAGGGGTAAATATTTCACACAATGTCCAGTCATTTAGGGCTAAATATTTCACACAGTCTCCAGACTGATAGGGGTAAATAATTCTCACAGTGTACAGCCTGCTATGCGTAAAAATTTCAAATAGTGTCCAGACTGATAGGAGTAAATATTACATACAGTGTCCAGACTGATAGGGGTAAATATTTCACACAGTATCCAGGCTGATAGGGGTAAATATTTCAATCAGTCTCCAAGCTGATAGGGGTAAATATTTCACACAGTGGTCAGGCTGATAGGGGTAAATATTTCACACAGTCTCCAAGCTTATAGGGGTAAACATTAAACACAATGTCCAGGCTGATAGGGGAAAATATTTCTCATAATGTCCAGTCATATAGGGGTAAATATTTCACACAGTATCCAAGCTGAGAGGGCTAATTAATTCACACAGTATCCAGACAGATAGGGGTAAATATTTCATACAGTATCCAGACTGATGGGGTACATATTTCAGACAGTCTCCATGCAGGTTGGGGTAAATATTTCACACAGTATCCAGGCTGATAGGGGTAAATATTACATACTCTGTCCAGGCTGATAGGGGTACATATTTCATAGAGGCTCGTGGCTGATAGGGGTAAATATTTCACACAGTCTCCAAGCTGATAGGGGTAAATATTAAACACAATGTACAGGCTGATAGGGGAAAATATTTCACTCAATGTCCAGTCATAAAGGGGGAAATAATTCACACAGTATCCAAGCTGAGTGGGCTAATTAATTCACACAGTATCCAGGCTGATAGGGGTAAATATTTCACACAGTTTCCAGGCTGATAGGGGTAAATATTTCATACAGTATCCAGGATGATGGGGTAGATATTTCACACAGTCTCCATGCAGGTTGGGTAAATTTTTCACTCAGTCTCCAGGCTGATAGAGGTAAATATTTCTCACAGTTAACAGGCTGATAGGGGTAAATATTTCACACAGTATCCAGGCGGATAGTCCTAAATATTACATATTCTGTCCAAGCTGATAGGGGTAAATATTTCACACTTTCTCCAAGCTAATAGGGGTAAATATTTCAGACAGTCTCCAAGCTGTTTGGGGTAAATATTTCACACAGAATCCAGGCTGATAGGCGTAAATATTTCACACAGTATCCAGGCTGATAGGGGTAAATATTTCACACAGTATCCAGGCTGATAGGGGTAAATATTTCACACAGCATTCAGGCGGATAGTGGTAAATATTTCACTCGGTGTCCAGACTGATTGGGGTAAATATTTCACACAGTGTTCAGGCTGATAGGGGTAAATATTTCACACTGTCTCCAAGCTGATAGGGGTAAATATTACACACAATGTCATGCTGATAGGGGAAAATATTTCTCACAATGTCCAGTCATATAGGGGCAAATATTTCACGCAGTAACCAAGCTGAGAGGGGTATTTATTTCACAACAATATCCAGACAGATAGGGGTAAATACATGACCAAATATCCAGGCTGATAGAGGAAATATTTCACACAGTATCCAGGCTCATAGGGGTAAATAATTCACACATTATACAGGCTGATAGGGGTAGATATTTCACACAGTCTTCAGGCTGATAGGGGTAAATAATTCAATCGTATCCAGGTTGATAGGGGTAAATATTATACACATTCTCCAGGCTGACAGGGTAAATATTTCACAGAGTGTCCAGGCTGATAGGGGTAATTATTTCACACAGTCTCCAGGCTCATAGGGGTAAGTATTACACACAGTCTCCAAGCTGATAAGGGTAAATATTTCACACAGTACCTAGGCTGATAGGGGTAAATATTTCATAGAGTCTCTTGGCTGATAGGGTTAAATAATTCACACAGTCTCCAAGCTGTTTGAGGTAAATATTTCACACAGTATCCAGCCTGATAGGGGTAAATATTTTACACAGTATCCAGGCTGATACGGGTAAATATTTCATACAGTATCAAGGCTGATGGGGTAGATATTTCACACAGTCTTCAGGCTGATAGGGGTAAATATTTCACACAGTATCCAGGCTGATAGGGGTAAATATTTCACACAGTATCCAGGCTGATACGGGTAAATATTTCATACAGTATCAAGGCTGATGGGGTAGATATTTCACACAGTGTTCAGGCTGATAGGGGTAAATATTTTACATCGTATCCAGGATGATAGGGGTAAATATTTCACAAAGTATCCAGGTTGATAGTGGTTAATATTACACACATTCTCCAGGCTGATAGGGGTAATTATTTCACACAGTCTCCAGGCTGCTAGGGGTAAATATTTCATTGAGTCTCGTGGCTGATTGGGGTAAATATTTCACACAGACTCCAAGCTGTTTGGGGTAAATATTTCAAAAAGTCTCCAGGATGATAGGGGTAAATATTTCACAAAGAACCCAGGCAGGTCGGGGTAAATATTTCCCACAGTGTCCAGGCTGATAGTGCTAAATATTACATATTCTGTCCAAGCTGATAGGGGTAAATATTTCACACTGACTCCAAGCTGATAGGGGTAAATATTTCACAGAGTCTCCAAGCTGTTTGGGGTAATTATTTCACACAGAATCCAGCCTGATAGAGGTAAATATTTCACACAGTATCCAGGCTGATAGGGGTAAATATTTCACACAGCATTCAGGCGGATAGGGGTAAATATTTCACTCGGTGTCCAGACTGATTGGGGTAAATATTTCACACAGTGTTCTGGCTGAAAGGGGTAAATATTTCACACTGTCTCCAGGCTGATAGGGGTAAATATTAGACACAATGTCAAGGCTGATAGGGGAAAATATTTCTCACAATGTCCAGTCATATAGGGGTAAATATTTCACACAGCATTCAGGCGGATCGGGGTAATTATTTCACTCAGTGTCCAGACTGATTGGGGTAAATATTTCACACAGTGTTCAGGCTGATAGGGGTAAATATTTCACACTTTCTCCAAGCTGGTAGGGGTAAATATTACACACAATGTCAAGGCTGATAGGGGATAATATTTTTCACAATGTCCAGGCATATAGGGGTAAGTATTTCACACAGTAACCAAGCTGAGAGGGGTATTTATTTCACAACAATATCCAGAGAGATAGGGGTAAATACATCACTAAATATCCAGGCTGATAGAGGAAATATTTCACACAGTATCCAGGCTCATTGGGGTAAATAATTCACACATTATCCAGGCTGATAGGGGTAAATATTTCACACAGTATCCAGGCTGATAGGGGAAAATATTTCATACTTTATCCAGGCTTATGGGGTAGATATTTCACACAGTCTTCAGGCTGATAGGGGTAAATAATTCACTCGTATCCAGCTTGATAGGGGTAAATATTACACACATTCTCCAGGCTGACAGGGTAAATATTTCACAGAGTGTCCAGGCTGCTAGGGGTAATAATTTCACACAGTCTCCAGTCTCATAGGGGAAAGTATTACACACAGTCTCCAAGCTGATAAGGGTAAATATTTCACACAGTACCTAGGCTGATATGGGTAAATATTTCATAAAGTATCAAGGCTGATGGGGTAGATATTTCACACAGTCTTCAGGCTGATAGGGGTAAATATTTCACACAGTATCCAGGCTGATAGGGGTAAATATTTCACACAGTATCCAGGCTGATACGGGTAAATATTTCATACAGTTACAAGGCTGATGGGGCAGATATTTAACACAGTGTTCAGGCTGATAGGGGTAAATATTTCACATCGTATCCAGGATGATAGGGGTAAATATTTCACAAAGTATCCAGGTTGATAGTGGTAAATATTACACACATTCTCCAGGCTGATAGGGTAAATATTTCACAGAGTGTCCAGGCTGATAGGGGTAATTATTTCACACAGTCTCCAGACTGATAGGGGTAAATATTTCACACAGTACCTATGCTTAGGGGTAAATATTTCATTGAGTCTCGTGGCTGATAGGGGTAAATAATTCACACAGTCTCCAAACTGTTTGAGGTAAATATTTCACATAGTATCCAGCCTGATAGGGGTTAATATTTTAGACAGTATCCAGGCTGATACGGGTAAATATTTCATAAAGTATCAAGGCTGATGGGGTAGATATTTCACACAGTCTTCAGGCTGATAGGGGTAAATATTTCACACAGTATCCAGGTTGATATGGGTAAATATTTCACACAGTATCCAGGCTGATACGGGTAAATATTTCAGACAGTTACAAGGCTGATGGGGCAGATATTTAACACAGTGTTCAGGCTGATAGGGGTAAATATTTCACATCGTATCCAGGATGATAAGGGTAAATATTTCACAAAGTATCCAGGTTGATAGTGGTAAATATTACACACATTCTCCAGGCTGATAGGGTAAATATTTCACAGAGTGTCCAGGCTGATAGGGGTAATTATTTCACACAGTCTCCAGACTGATAGGGGTAAATATTTCACACAGTACCTAGGCTTAGGGGTAAATATTTCATTGAGTCTTGTGGCTGATAGGGGTAAATATTTCACACAGACTCCAAGCTGTTTGGGGTAAATATTTCAAAAAGTCTCCAGGATGATAGGGGTAAATATTTCACAAAGAGTCCAGGCTGGTCGGGGTAAATATTTCCCACAGTATCCAGGCTGATAGTGCTAAATATTACATATTCTGTCCAAGCTGATAGGGGTAAATATTTCACACTGTCTCCAAGCTGATAGGGGTAAATATTTCACACAGTTTCCAGGCTTATAGGGGTAAATATTTCACACAGTCTCGAAGCTGTTTGTGTTAAATATTTCACACAGTCTCCCGGCTGAAAGGGGTACATATTTCAGACAGTATCCAGGCCGATAGGGGTAAATATTTCACTCAGTCTCCAGACTGATAGGGTTAAATATTACTCACAGTCTCCATGGTGATAGGGGTAAATATTGCACACAGTCTCCAAGCTGTTACAGGTAAATATTTCACTCAATATCCAGGCTGATAGGGGTAAATAATTCTCACAGTATCCAGGCTGTTAGCAGTAAATATTTCAGACAGTTTCCAGGCAAATAGAGGTAAATATTTCACACTGTATCCAGGCTGATAGGGGTAAATATTTCTCACCGTATCCAGTCTGATAGGGGTAAATATTTCACACAGTATACAGCGTGATAGGGGCAAATATTTCACACAGTGTTCAGGCTGATACGGGTAAATATTTCACACAGTCTCCTGGCTGATCGGGGTAAATATTAGGCACAATGTCCAGGCTGATAAGGGTGAATATTTCAAACAAATCCACTCATATAGGGGTAAATATTTCACACTGTTTCCAGGCTGACAGGGGTAAATATTTCACACAGTATCCAAGCTGATAGGGGTAAATATTTCACACAGTGTCCAGACTGATAGTGGTAAACATGTCACACATGATCCAGGCTGATAGAGGTAAATATTTCACACAGTCTCCAAGCTGATAGGGGCAAATATTTCGCACAGTATCCAGGCTGATAGGGGTAAATATTTCACAAAGTGACTAGACTGATAGAGGTAAATATTTCACACAGTATCCAAGCTGATAGGGGGAAAGTTTTCACTCAATATCCAGTCTGATAGGGGTAAATATTTCACACAATATCCAGGCTGATGTTGGTAAATATTTCACAAAATATCTAGGCTGAAAGGAGTAAATATTTCACACAGTATCCAGGCTGATAAAGGGTAAATATTTCACACATTCTCCAGGCTGATAGGGGTAAATATTTCACACAGTCTCAAAGCTGATAAGGGTAAATATTATACATGGTCCAAAGGCTCATAGAGATAAATATTTCACACAGTCTCCGGGCTGATAGGGTTAAATATTTCACACAGTGACCAGGATGATGGGGGTAAATATTTCACACAGTGTCCAGGCTGATAGGGGTAAATTATTCACACAGTCTCCAGGATGCTAGGGGTAAATATTTCACACAGTCTCCAGGCTGATAGGGGTAAATATTACACACAATGTCCAGACTGATAGGGGCAAATATTTCACACAGTGTCCAGACTGATCGGGATAAATATTTCACACATTCTCCAGGCTGATAGGGTAAATATTTCACACAGTATCCAGGCTGATAGAGGTAAATATTTCATACCGTATCCAGGCTGATAGGGGTAAATATTTCACACAGTATCTAGGCTGATATGGGTAAATATTTCACACAGTGTCCAGACTGATAGGGATAAATATTTCACACATTCTCCAGGCTGATAGAGGTAAATATTTCACATACTATCCAGGATGATAGGGGTAAATATTTCATACAGCATCCAGGCTGATTGGGGTAAATATTACACACAGTCTCCAGGCTGATAGGGGTAAATATTACACACAATATCAAGGCTGATACGGGTAAATATTTCACACAATATCTAGGCGGTTGGGGTACATAATTCACACAGTCACCAGGCTGATCCGGTTAAATATTTCACACAGTCTGCAGCCTGATAGGGGTAAATAATATGCACTGTCTCCAGGCAGATAGGGGTAAATATTTCACACAATATCCAGGCCGATAGGGGTAAATATTTCACACAGTCTCGAAGCTGTTTGGGGTAAATATTTCACACAGTATCCAGGCTGATAGGGGCAAATATTTCACACAGTATCCAGGCTGAAATGGGTAAATATTTCACACAGTCTGCAGCCAGATAGGGGTAAATATTACATACAGTCTCCAGGCTGATAGGGGTAAATATTACACACAATGTCCAGGCTGATACGGGCAAATATTTCACACAATATCTAGGCGGTTGGGGTACATAATTCACACAGTCACCAGGCTGATAGGTTAAATATTTCACACAGTCTGCAGCCTGATAGGTGTAAATAATTTGCACTGTCTCCAGGCAGATAGGGGTAAATATTTCAAACAATATCCAGGCTGATAAGGTAAATATTTCACACAGTCTCCAGGCTGATAGGGGTAATTATTTCATACAATATCCAGGCTGATAGTGGTAAATATTTCACACATTCTCCAGGCTGATAGGGTAAATATTTCACACAGTATCCAGGCTGATATTTTTAAATATTTCACACTGTATCCAGGCAGATAGGGGCAAATATTTCACACATTCTCCAGGCTGATAGCGGAAAATATTTCACACAGTTTCCAGGCTTATAGGGGTAAATATTTCACACAGTCTCGAAGCTGTTTGTGGTAAATATTTCACACAGTCTCCCGGCTGAAAGAAGTACATATTTCACACAGTATCCAGGCCGATAGGGGTAAATATTTCACTCAGTCTCCAGACTGATAGGGTTAAATATTACTCACAGTCACCATGGTGATAGGGGTAAGTATTACACACAGTCTCCAAGCTGTTACAGGTAAATATTTCACTCAATATCCAGGCTGATAGGGGTAAATAATTCTCACAGTATCCAGGCTGTTAGCCGCAAATATTTCAGACAGTTTCCAGGCAAATAGAGGTAAATATTTCACACTGTATCCAGGCTGATAGGGGTAAATATTTCACACAGTATCCAGTCTGATAGGTGTAAATATTTCGTACAGTATCTAGGCTGATATGGGTAAATATTTCACACAGTATCCAGGATGATAGGCGTAAAGTTTTCACTCAATATCCAGTCTGATAGGGGTAAATATTTCACACAATATCCAGGCTGATGTGGGTAAATATTTCACACAATATCCAGGCTGAAAGGAGTAAATATTTCGCACAGTATCCAGGCTGATAGGGGTAAATATTTCACACATTCTCCAGGCTGATAGGGGTAAATATTTCACACAGTCTCAAAGCTGATAAGGGTAAATATTACACATGGTCTAAAGGCTCATAGAGGTAAATATTTCACACAGTCTCCGGGCTGATAGGGTTAAATATTTCACACAGTGTCCAGGAAGATGGGGGTAAATATTTCACACAGCGTCCAGTCTGATAGGGGTAAATTATTCACACAGTATCCAGGCTGATAGGGGTAAATTTTTCACACTGTATAAAAGCCGATAGGGGTAAATATTTCACACAGTTTCCAGGCTTATAGGGTTAAATATTTCACACAGTCTCGAAGCTGTTTGTGGTAAATATTTCACACAGTCTCCCGGCTGAAAGGGGTACATATTTCAGACAGTATCCAGGCCGATAGGGGTAAATATTTCACTCAGTCTCCAGACTGATAGGGTTAAATATTACTCACAGTCTCCATGGTGATAGGGGTAAATATTGCACACAGTCTCCAAGCTGTTACAGGTAAATATTTCACTCAATATCCAGGCTGATAGGGGTAAATAATTCTCACAGTATCCAGGCTGTTAGCAGTAAATATTTCAGACAGTTTCCAGGCAAATAGAGGTAAATATTTCACACTGTATCCAGGCTGATAGGGGTAAATATTTCTCACCGTAACCAGTCTGATAGGTGTAAATATTTCGCACATTATCTAGGCTGATATGGGTAAATATTTCACACAGTATCCAGGCTGATAGGGGTAAATATTTCACACAGTATCCAAGCTGATATGGGTAAATATTTCACACTGTATCCAGGCTGATAGGGTAAATATTTCACACAGTCTCCGGGCTGATCGGGGTAAATTTTAGACACAATGTCCAGGATGAAAAGGGTGAATATTTCAAACAAATCCACTCATATAGGGGTAAATATTTCACACTGTTTCCAGACTGACAGGGGTAAATATTTCACACAGTATCCAAGCTGATAGGGGTAAATATTTCACACAGTGTCCAGACTGATAGTGGTAAACATGTCACACATGATCCAGGCTGATAGAGGTAAATATTTCACACAGTCTCCAAGCTGATAGGGGCAAATATTTCGCACAGTATCCAGGCTGATAGGGGTAAATATTTCACAAAGTGACTAGACTGATAGAGGTAAATATTTCACACAGTATCCAAGCTGATAGGGGGAAAGCTTTCACTCAATATCCAGTCTGATAGGGGTAAATTTTTCACACAATATCCAGGCAGATGTGGGTAAATATTTCACAAAATATCTAGGCTGAAAGGAGTAAATATTTCACACAGTATCCAGGCTGATAGGGGTAAATATTTCACACATTCTCCAGGCTGATAGGGGTAAATATTTCACACAGTCTCAAAGCTGATAAGGGTAAATATTATACCTGGTCCAAAGGCTCATAGAGATAAATATTTCACACAGTCTCCGGGCTGATAGGGTTAAATATTTCACACAGTGACCAGGATGATGGGGGTAAATATTTCACACAGTGTCCAGGCTGATAGGGGTAAATTATTCACACAGTCTCCAGGATGCTAGGGGTAAATATTTCACACAGTCTCCAGGCTGATAGGGGTAAATATTACACACAATGTCCAGACTGATAGGGGCAAATATTTCACACAGTGTCCAGACTGATCGGGATAAATATTTCACACATTCTCCAGGCTGATAGGGTAAATATTTCACACAGTATCCAGGCTGATAGAGGTAAATATTTCATACCGTATCCAGGCTGATAGGGGTAAATATTTCACACAGTATCTAGGCTGATATGGGTAAATATTTCACACAGTGTCCAGACTGATAGGGATAAATATTTCACACATTCTCCAGGCTGATAGAGGTAAATATTTCACATACTATCCAGGATGATAGGGGTAAATATTTCATACAGCATCCAGGCTGATTGGGGTAAATATTACACACAGTCTCCAGGCTGATAGGGGTAAATATTACACACAATATCCAGGCTGATACGGGTAAATATTTCACACAATATCTAGGCGGTTGGGGTACATAATTCACACAGTCACCAGGCTGATCCGGTTAAATATTTCACACAGTCTGCAGCCTGATAGGGGTAAATAATTTGCACTGTCTCCAGGCAGATAGGGGTAAATATTTCACACAATATCCAGGCCGATAGGGGTAAATATTTCACACAGTCTCGAAGCTGTTTGGGGTAAATATTTCACACAGTATCCAGGCTGATAGGGGCAAATATTTCACACAGTATCCAGGCTGAAATGGGTAAATATTTCACACAGTCTGCAGCCAGATAGGGGTAAATATTACATACAGTCTCCAGGCTGATAGGGGTAAATATTACACACAATGTCCAGGCTGATACGGGTAAATATTTCACACAATATCTAGGCGGTTGGGGTACATAATTCACACAGTCACCAGGCTGATAAGTTAAATATTTCACACAGTCTGCAGCCTGATAGGGGTAAATAATTTGCACTGTCTCCAGGCAGATAGGGGTAAATATTTCAAACAATATCCAGGCTGATAGGGTAAATATTTCACACAGTCTCCAGGCTGATAGGGGTAATTATTTCACACAATATCCAGGCTGATAGTGGTAAATATTTCACACATTCTCCAGGCTGATAGGGTAAATATTTCACACAGTATCCAGGCTGATATTTTTAAATATTTCCACTGTATCCAGGCAGATAGGGGTAAATATTTCACACATTCTCCAGGCTGATAGCGGAAAATATTTCACACAGTTCCCAGGCTTATAGGGGTAAATATTTCACACAGTCTCGAAGCTGTTTGTGGTAAATATTTCACACAGTCTCCCGGCTGAAAGGAGTACATATTTCACACAGTATCCAGGCCGATAGGAGTAAATATTTCACTCAGTCTCCAGACTGATAGGGTTAAATATTACTCACAGTCTCCATGGTGATAGGGGTACGTATTACACACAGTCTCCAAGCTGTTACAGGTAAATATTTCACTCAATATCCAGGCTGATAGGGGTAAATAATTCTCACAGTATCCAGGCTGTTAGCCGTAAATATTTCAGACAGTTTCCAGGCAAATAGAGGTAAATATTTCACACTGTATCCAGGCTGATAGGGGTAAATATTTCGTACAGTATCTAGGCTGATATGGGTAAATATTTCACACAGTATCCAGGCTGATAGGCTTAAAGTTTTCACTCAATATCCAGTCTGATAGGGGTAAATATTTCACACAATATCCAGGCTGATGTGGGTAAATATTTCACAAAATATCTAGGCTGAAAGGAGTAAATATTTCACACAGTATCCAGGCTGATAGGGGTAAATATTTCACACAGTATCCAGGCTGATTGTGGTAAATATTTCACACAGTATCCAAGCTGATAGGGGTAAATATTTCACACAGTATCCAGGCTGATAGGGTAAATATTTCACACAGTCTCCGGGCTGATTGGGGTAAATTTTAGACACAATGTCCAGGATGAAAAGGGTGAATATTTCAAACAAATCCAATCATATAGGGGTAAATATTTCACACTGTTTCCAGGCTGACAGGGGTAAATATTTCACACAGTATCCAAGCTGATAGGGGTAAATATTTCACACAGTGTCCAGACTGATAGTGGTAAACATGTCACACATGATCCAGGCTGATAGAGGTAAATATTTCACACAGTCTCCAAGCTGATAGGGGCAAATATTTCGCACAGTATCCAGGCTGATAGGGGTAAATATTTCACAAAGTGACTAGACTGATAGAGGTAAATATTTCACACAGTATCCAAGCTGATAGGGGGAAAGTTTTCACTCAATATCCAGTCTGATAGGGGTAAATATTTCACACAATATCCAGGCTGATGTGGGTAAATATTTCACAAAATATCTAGGCTGAAAGGAGTAAATATTTCACACAGTATCCAGGCTGATAGGGGTAAATATTTCACACATTCTCCAGGCTGATAGGGGTAAATATTTCACACAGTCTCAAAGCTGATAAGGGTAAATATTATACATGGTCCAAAGGCTCATAGAGATAAATATTTCACACAGTCTCCGGGCTGATAGGGTTAAATATTTCACACAGTGACCAGGATGATGGGGGTAAATATTTCACACAGTGTCCAGGCTGATAGGGGTAAATTATTCACACAGTCTCCAGGATGCTAGGGGTAAATATTTCACACAGTCTCCAGGCTGATAGGGGTAAATATTACACACCATGTCCAGACTGATAGGGGCAAATATTTCACACAGTGTCCAGACTGATCGGGATAAATATTTCACACATTCTCCAGGCTGATAGGGTAAATATTTCACACAGTATCCAGGCTGATAGAGGTAAATATTTCATACTGTATCCAGGCTGATAGGGGTAAATATTTCACACAGTATCTAGGCTGATATGGGTAAATATTTCACACAGTGTCCAGGCTGATAGGGATAAATATTTCACACATTCTCCAGGCTGATAGAGGTAAATATTTCACATACTATCCAGGATGATAGGGGTAAATATTTCATACAGCATCCAGGCTGATTGGGGTAAATATTACACACAATATCCAGGCTGATACGGGTAAATATTTCACACAATATCTAGGCGGTTGGGGTACATAATTCACACAGTCACCAGGCTGATACGGTTAAATATTTCACACAGTCTGCAGCCTGATAGGGGTAAATAATTTGCACTGTCTCCAGGCAGATAGGGGTAAATATTTCACACAATATCCAGGCCGATAGGGGTAAATATTTCACACAGTCTCGAAGCTGTTTGGGGTAAATATTTCACACAGTATCCAGGCTGATAGGGGCAAATATTTCACACAGTATCCAGGCTGAAATGGGTAAATATTTCACACAGTCTGCAGCCAGATAGGGGTAAATATTACATACAGTCTCCAGGCTGATAGGGGTAAATATTACACACAATGTCCAGGCTGATACGGGTAAATATTTCACACAATATCTCGGCGGTTGGGGTACATAATTCACACAGTCACCAGGCTGATAGGTTAAATATTTCACACAGTCTGCAGCCTGTTAGGGGTAAATAATTTGCACTGTCTCCAGGCAGATAGGGGTAAATATTTCAAACAATATCCAGGCTGATAGGGTAAATATTTCACACAGTCTCCTGGCTGATAGGGGTAATTATTTCACACAATATCCAGGCTGATAGGGTAAATATTTCACACAGTATCCAGGCTGATATTTTTAAATATTTCCACTGTATCCAGGCAGATAGGGGTAAATATTTCACACATTCTCCAGGCTGATAGCGGAAAATATTTCACACAGTTTCCAGGCTTATAGGGGTAAATATTTCACACAGTCTCGAAGCTGTTTGTGGTAAATATTTCACACAGTCTCCCGGCTGAAAGGAGTACATATTTCACACAGTATCCAGGCCGATAGGGGTAAATATTTCACTCAGTCTCCAGACTGATAGGGTTAAATATTACTCACAGTCTCCATGGTGATAGGGGTAAGTATTACACACAGTCTCCAAGCTGTTACAGGTAAATATTTCACTCAATATCCAGGCTGATAGGGGTAAATAATTCTGACAGTATCCAGGCTGTTAGCCGTAAATTTTTCAGACAGTTTCCAGGCAAATAGAGGTAAATATTTCACACTGTATCCAGGCTGATAGGGGTAAATATTTCACACAGTATCCAGTCTGATAGGTGTAAATATTTCCTACAGTATCTAGGCTGATATGGGTAAATATTTCACACAGTATCCAGGCTGATAGGGGTAAATATTTCACACAGTATCCAAGCTGATAGGGGTAAATATTTCACACAGTATCCAGGCTGATAGGGTAAATATTTCACACAGTCTCCGGGCTGATCGGGGTAAATTTTAGACACAATGTCCAGGATGAAAAGGGTGAATATTTCAAACAAATCCAATCATATTGGGGTAAATATTTCACACTGTTTCCAGGCTGACAGGGGTAAATATTTCACACAGTATCCAAGCTGATAGGGGTAAATATTTCACACAGTGTCCAGACTGATAGTGGTAAACATGTCACACATGATCCAGGCTGATAGAGGTAAATATTTCACACAGTCTCCAAGCTGATAGGGGCAAATATTTCGCACAGTATCCAGGCTGATAGGGGTAAATATTTCACAAAGTGACTAGACTGATAGAGGTAAATATTTCACACAGTATCCAAGCTGATAGGGGGAAAGTTTTCACTCAATTTCCAGTCTGATAGGGGTAAATATTTCACACAATATCCAGGCTGATGTGGGTAAATATTTCACAAAATATCTAGGCTGAAAGGAGTAAATATTTCACACAGTATCCAGGCTGATAGGGGTAAATATTTCACACATTCTCCAGGCTGATAGGGGTAAATATTTCACACAGTCTCAAAGCTGATAAGGGTAAATATTATACATGGTCCAAAGGCTCATAGAGATAAATATTTCACACAGTCTCCGGGCTGATAGGGTTAAATATTTCACACAGTGACCAGGATGATGGGGGTAAATATTTCACACAGTGTCCAGGCTGATAGGGGTAAATTATTCACACAGTCTCCAGGATGCTAGGGGTAAATATTTCACACAGTCTCCAGGCTGATACGGTTAAATATTTCACACAGTCTGCAGCCTGATAGGGGTAAATATTTCATACAGTCTCCAGGCTGATAGGGGTAATTATTTCACACAATATCCAGGCCGATAGGGGAAAATATTTCACACAGTGTCCAGGCTGATAGGGTAAATATTTCACACAGTATACAGGCTGATAGAGGTAAATATTTCACATAATATCCAGGATGATAGGGGTAAATATTTCATACAGCATCCAGGCTGATTGGGGTAAATATTACACACAGTCTCCAGGCTGATAGGGGTAAATATTACACACAATGACCAGGCTGATACGGTTAAATATTTCACACAGTCTGCAGCCTGATAGGCGTAAATAATTTGCACTGTCTCCAGGCAGATAGGGGTAAATATTTCACACAATATCCAGGCCGATAGGGGAAAATATTTCACACAGTGTCCAGGCTGATAGGGTAAATATTTCACACAGTATCCAGGCTGATAGAGGTAGATATTTCACATAATATCCAGGATGATAGGGGTAAATATTTCATACAGCATCCAGGCTGATTGGGGTAAATATTACACACAGTCTCCAGGCTGATAGGGGTAAATATTACACACAATGTCCAGGCTGATACGGTTAAATATTTCACACAGTCTGCAGCCTGATAGGCGTAAATAATTTGCACTGTCTCCAGGCAGATAGGGGTAAATATTTCACACAATATCCAGGCTGATAGGGTAAATATTTCACACAGTCTCCAGGCTGATAGGGGTAATTATTTCATACAATATCCAGGCTGATAGGGTAAATATTTCACACAGTATCCAGGCTGATATTTTTAAATATTTCACACTGTATCCAGGCAGATAGGGGTAAATATTTCACACATTCTCCAGGCTTATAGGGGTAAATATTTCACACAGTCTCGAAGCTGTTTGTGGTAAATATTTCACACAGTCTCCCGGCTGAAAGGAGTACATATTTCACACAGTATCCAGGCTGATAGGGGTAAATATTTCACTCAGTCTCCAGACTGATAGGGTTAAATATTACTCACAGTCTCCATGGTGATAGGGGTAAGTATTACAAACAGTCTCCAAGCTGTTACAGGTAAATATTTCACTCAATATCCAGGCTGATAGGGGTAAATAAGTCTCACAGTATCCAGGCTGTTAGCAGTAAATATTTCAGACAGTTTCTAGTCAAATAGAGGTAAATATTTCACACTGTATCCAGGCTGATAGGGGTAAATATTTCACACCGTATCCAGTCTGATAGGTGTAAATATTTCGTACAGTATCTAGGCTGATATGGGTAAATATTTCACACAGTATCCAGGCTGATAGGGGTAAATATTTCACACAGTATCCAAGCTGATAGGCGTAAATATTTCACACAGTATCCAGGCTGATAGGGGTAAATATTTCACACTGTGTCCGGACTGATATTGGTAAATATTTCACACAGTTTCCAGGCTGATAGGGGTAAATATTTCACACAGTATGCAGGCTGATTGTGGTAAATATTTCACACAGTATAAAGCATGATAGGGGCAAATATTTCACACAGTGTTCAGGCTGATACGGATAAATTTTTCACACAGTCTCCGGGCTGATCGGGGTAAACATGTCACACATGATCCAGGCTGATAGAGGTAAATATTTCACACATTCTCCAGGCTGATAGGGGTAAATATTTCACACAGTATCCAGGCTGATAGGGGTAAATATTTCACACAGTATCCAAGCTGATAGGCGTAAATATTTCACACAGTATCCAGGCTGATAGGGGGTAAATATTTCACACTGTGTCCGGACTGATATTGGTAAATATTTCACACAGTTTCCAGGCTGATAGGGGTAAATATTTCACACAGTATGCAGGCTGATAGGGGTAAATATTTCACACAGTATCCAGGCTGATTGTGGTAAATATTTCACACAGTATAAAGCATGATAGGGGCAAATATTTCACACAGTGTTCAGGCTGATACGGATAAATTTTTCACACAGTCTCCGGGCTGATCGGGGTAAACATGTCACACATGATCCAGGCTGATAGAGGTAAATATTTCACACATTCTCCAGGCTGATAGGGGTAAATATTTCACACAGTATCCAGGCTGATAGGGGCAAATATTTCACACAGTATCCAGGCTGATAGGGGTAAATATTTCACACTGTGTCTAGACAGATAGTGGTAAATATTTCACACAGTATTCAAGCTGATAGGGGTAAATATTTCACACAGTATCTAGGCTGATAGGGGTAAAGTTTTCACTCAATATCCAGTCTGAAAGGGGTAAATATTTCACACAATTCCAGGCTTAAAGAAGTAAATATTTCAGACAGTATCCAGGCTGATAGGGGTAAATATTTCACACATTCTCCAGGCTGATAGGGGTCAATATTTCACACAGTCTCAAAGCTGATAAGGGTAAATATTACACATGGTCTAAAGGCTCATAGAGGTAAATATTTCACACAGTCTCCGGGCAGATAGGGTTAAATATTTCACACAGTGTCCAGGATGATGGGGATAAATATTTCACACAGTGTCCAGGCTGACAGGGTAAATATTACACACAATGTCCAGACTGATAGGGGCAAATATTTCACACAGTGTCCAGACTGATAGGGGTAAATATTTCACACTGTCTCCAGGAATCCAGGGGTAAATATTTCACACGGTATCCAGGCTGATAGAGGTACATATTTCACAGCGTATCCAGGCTGATAGGGGTAAATATTTCACACAGTGACCAGACTGATAGGGAAAATATTTCACACATTCTCCAGGCTGATAGGGACAATATTTCACACAGTATCCAGTCTGATAGAGGTAAATATTTCACATAATATCCAGGATGATAGGGGTAAATATTTCATACAGCATCCAGGCTGATTGGGGTAAATATTACAGTCTCCAGGCTGATAGTGGTAAATATTACACACAATATCCAGGCTGATACGGGTAAATATTTCACACAATATCTAGGCGGTTGGGGTACATGATTCACACAGTCACCAGGCTGATACGGTTAAATATTTCACACAGTCTGCCGCCTGATAGGGGTAAATAATTCGCACTGTATCCAGGCTGATAGGGGTAAATATTTCACACAGTACCTAGGCTGATAGGGGTAAATATTTCACTCATTCTCCAGGCTGATAGTGGTAAATATTTCACAAAGTCTCCAAGCTGATAGGGGTAAATATTTCTCACAGTGTCCAGGACTGATCGGGATAAATATTTTACTCAGTGTCCAGGCTTATAGGGGTAAATATTTCAGACAGTCTCGAAGCTGTTTGGGGTCAATATTTCACACAGTATCCAGGCCGATAGGGGCAAATATTTCACACTGTATCCAGGCTGATAGGGGTAGATATTTCACACAATATCCAGGCTGACAATGGTAAATATTTCATACAGTATCCAGGCTGATTGGGGTAAATATTACACACAGTCTCCAGGCTGATAGGGGTAAATATTTCACACAGTCTGCAGCCTGATAGGGGTAAATATTTCACACAGTCTCCAGGCTGATAGGGGTAATTTTTTCACACAATATGCAGGCCGATAGGGGAAAATATTTCACACAGTGTCCAGGCTGATAGGGTAAATATTTCACACAGTATCCAGGCTGATATTTTTAAATATTTCACACTGTATCCAGGCTGTTAGCGGTAAATATTTCACACAGTTTCCAGGCTGTTAGGGGTAAATATTTCACACATTCTCCAGGCTGATAGCGGTAAATATTTCACACAGTTTCCAGGCTGTTAGGGGTAAATATATCACACAGTATCCAGGCCGACAGGGGGTAAATATTTCACACAGTTTCCAGGCTGATAGGGGTAATTATTTCACACAATATCCAGGCTGATAGGGGTAAATATTTCAAACATTCTCCAGGATGATAGGGTAAATATTTCACACAGTATCCAGGCTGATATTTTTAAATATTTCACACTGTATCCAGGCTGATAGGGGTAAATATTTCACACATTACCTTGGCTGATAGTGGTAAATATTTCACACAGTCTCCAAGCTGAGGCGGGTAAATATTTCTCACAAACTCCAGGCTGATAGCGGTAAATATTTTACACTGTATCCTGGCTGATAGGGGTAAATTTTTCACACAGTATCCAAGCCGATAGGGGTAAATATTTCACACAGTTTCCACGCTTATAGGGGTAAATATTTCACACAGTCTCGAAGCTGTTTGTGGTGAATTTTTCACACAGTCTCCCGGCTGAAAGGGGTACATATTTCACACAGTATCCAGGCCAATAGGGGTAAATATTTCACTCAGTCTCCAGACTGATAGGGTTAAATATTACTCACAGTCTCTACGGTGATACGGGTAAATATTACACACAGTCTCCAAGCTGTTACAAGTAAATATTTCACTCAATATCCAGGCTGATAGGGGTAAATAATTCTCACAGTATCCAGGCTGTTAGCAGTAAATATTTCAGACAGTTTCCAGGCAAATAGAGGTAAATATTTCACACAGTATCCAGGCTGATAGGGGTAAATATTTCACACAGTATCCAAGCTGATAGCGGTAAATATTTCACACAGTATCCAGGCTGATAGGGGTAAATATTTCACACTGTGTCTGGACTTATTTGGTAAATATATCACACAGTTTCCAGGCTGATAGGGGTAAATATTTCACACAGTATCCAGGCTGATTGTGGTAAATATTTCACACAGTATAAAGCGTGATAGGGGCAAATGTTTCACACAGTGTTCAGGCTGATACGGATAAATATTTCACACAGTCTCCGGGCTGATCGGGGTAAATTTTAGACACAATGTCCAGGATGAAAAGGGTGAATATTTCAAACAAATCCACTCATATAGGGGTAAATATTTCACACTGTATCCAGGCTGATAGGGGTAAGTATTTCACACAGTATCCAAGCTGATAGGGGTAAATATTTCACACATCATCCAGACTGATAGTGGTAAACATGTCACACATGATCCAGGCAGAGAGAGGTAAATATTTCACACAGTCTCCAGGCTGATAGGGGCAAATATTTCACACAGTATCCAGGCTGATAATGGTAAATATTTCACAAAATATCCAGGTCTGATAGGGGTAAATATTTCACACAATATCCAGTCTGATAGGGGTAAATATTTCACACAATATCCAGGCTGATAGGGGTAAATATTTCACACATTCTCCAGGCTGATAGGGATAAATATTTCACACAGTGTCCAGGATGATGGGGGGTAAATATTTCACACAGTCTCCAGGCTGATAGGGGTAAATATTTCACACAGACTCCAGGATGCTAGGGGTAAATATTTCTCACAGTCTCCAGACTGATAGGGGTAAATATTTCACAGAGTATCCAGGCTGATAGGGGTAAATATTTCACACATTATCTAGGCTGATAGGGGTAAATATTACACACAGTCTCGAGGCTGATACGGTTTAAATAATTCGCACTGTCTCCAGGCAGATAGGGGTAAATATTTCACACATTATCCAGACCGATAGGGGTAAATATTTCACACATTCTCCAGGCTGATAGGGGGTAAATATTTCACACATTCTCCAGGCTGCTAGGGGTGAATATTTCACACAGTACCTAGGCTGAAAGGGGGTAAATATTTCACTCATTCTCCAGGATGATAGAGGTAAATATTTCACAAAGTCTCCAAGCTGATGGGGGTAAATATTTCTCAAAGTCTGCAGGCGCGGTAAATATTTCACACAGTTTCCAGGCTGAATTGGGGTAAATATTTCACACAGTATCCAGGCCGACAGGGGTAAAATATTTCCCCCAGTGTCCCTGGCTTATAGGGGTAAATATTTCACACAGTATCCAGGCCGATAGGGGTAAATATTTCCCTCAGTGTCCTGGCTTATAGGGGTAAATATTGCACACAGTCTCGAAGCTGTTTGGGTAAATATTTCACTCAATATCCAAGCTTTTAGGGGTCAAGAAATCTCACAGCATCCAGGCCTGAGAGCAGGAAATATTTCAGACAGTATCCAGGCAAATAGAGGTAAATATTTCACACAGTATCCAGGCTGATAGGCATAAATATTTCACACATTCTCCAGGCCGATAGGGTAAATATTTCACACAGTCTCCTGGCTGATATTTTTAAATATTTCACACTGTTTCCAGGCTGTTAGGGGTAAATATTTCACACAGTATCCAGGCCGATAGAGGTAAATATTTCACAAAGTTTCCAGCTGATAGGGTAAATATTTCACACTGTCTCCAGCAGATAGGGGAAATTTTTTTCACACAATATCCAGGCCGATAGGGGTAAATATTTCAAACATTCTCCAGGCTGATAGGGTAAATATTTCACACAGTATCCAGGCTGATGTGGGTAAATATTTCACACAATATCCTGTCTCATAGGGATAAATATTTCATAATATTCTCCGGCTGATAGGGGTAAATATTTCACACAGTCTCAAAGCTGATAAGGGTAAATATTACACACTGTCTAAAGACTCATAGAGGTAAATATTTCACACAGTCTCCGGGCTGATAGTGTTAAATATTTCACACAGTGTCCAGGATGATGGGGGGTAAATATTTCACACAGTGTCCAGGCTGATAGGGGTAAATATTTCAAACAATATCCAGGCTGATCGGTGTAAATATTACACACAGTATCCAGGCTGATAGGGGTAAATATTTCACACATTCTCCAGGCTGATAGGGGTAAATATTTCATACAGTCTCAAAGCTGATAAGGTAAATATTACACACGCTCTAAAGGCTCATAGAGGTAAATATTTCACAATGTCTCCAGGCTGATTTGGTTAAATATTTCACACAGTGCCCAGGATGATGGGGGTACATATTTCACACAGTCTCCAGGCTGATAGGGGTAATATTTCACACAGTCTCCAGGATGCTAGGGGTAAATATTTCTCACAGTCTCCAGGCTGATAGGGAAAATATTCACACAGTATCCATGCTGATTGGGTAAATATTACCACAGTATCCAGGCTGATAGAGGTAATATTTCACACCGTATCCAGGCTGATAGGGGTAAATATTTCACACAGTATCCAGGCTGATAGAGGTAAATATTTCACATAATATCCAGGATGAAAGGGGTAAATATTTCATGCAGCATCCAGGCTGATTGGGGTAAATATTACACACAGTCCTCCAGGCTGATAAGGTTAAATATTTCACACAGTCTGCAGCCTGATAGGGGTAAATAATTCGCACTGTCTCCAGGCAGATAGGGGTAAATATTTTACACAATATCCAGGCCGATAGGTGTAAATATTTCACACAGTACCTAGGCTGACAGGGGTAAATATTTCACTCATTCTCCAGGCGATAGTTGGTAAATATTTCACAAAGTCTCCAAGCTGATAGGGGTAAATATTCTCACAGTCCTCCAGGCTGATAGCGGTCAACATTTCACACAGTATCCAGGCTGATAGGGGTAAATTTTTCACACATTATCCAGGCCGACAGGGGTAAATATTTCCCCCACTGTCCTGCCTTATAGGGGTAAATATTTCACACAGTATCCAGGCCGATAGGGGTAAATATTTCCCTCCGTGTCCTGGCTTATAGGGGTAAATATTTCACACAGTCTCGAAGCTGTTTGGGGTAAATATTTCACTCATTATCTAAGCTTTTAGGGGTCAATAATTCTCACAGCATCCAGGCTGAGAGCGGTAAATATTTCAGACAGTATCCAGGCAAATAGAGGTTAATATTTCACACAGTATCCAGGCTGATAGGGGTAAATATTTCACACATTCTCCAGGCCGATAGGGTAAATATTTCACACAGTATCCTGGCTGATATTTTTAAATATTTCACACTGTTTCCCAGGCTGTTAGGGGTAAATATTTC